>JASVEL010001352.1:0-42577 GCA_032618575.1 Nicotiana noctiflora | reverse complement strand
AAAGTTTATTGTGACGCATCTCGTACAGGGCTTGGAGCGGTATTGATGCAAGATGGTAAGGTTATCGCTTATGCTTTGAGGCAGTTAAAAATACATGAGAAGAATTATCTAGTACACGATCTTGAGTTAGCAGTAGTGGTGCATGCCTTGAAGATCTGGAGGCATTATCTGTATGGTGTGATGTGTGAGGTATACACTGATCACAAACCTACAGTACTTGTTCAAGCAAAAGGAGTTGAATCTATGACAGCGGAGATGGCTAGAGTTGCTGAAAGACTATGATGTTACTATCTTATGTCACCCAGGTAAGGCCAATGTGGTGGCCGATGCATTGAGTAGAAAGTCTGCCAGCATGGGTAGTCTTGCATTCATTCCGGTCAGTCAGAGACCATTTTCTCTAGATGTCCAGGCCTTAGCCAACCGGTTCGTGAGATTAGACATTTTTGAGCCTAGCAGGGTGTTAGCCTGCACGGTCGCTCGTTCTTCTCTACTAGAGCGTATCCGTGAGAGGCAATTTGATGATCCTCATTTGCATGATTTGAGAGATACAGTACAGCGGGGAGGTGCCACAAATGTAATCTAGATAATGATGGGGTATTGAGACTGCAGGGTCGAGTTTGTGTGCCCAATGTCGAAGGGATTCGAGAGTTGATCTTAGTGGAGGCCCACAGTTCGTGGTATTCCATTCACCCGGGCACCGCGAAGATGTATCAGGACTTGCGGCAGCACTATTGGTGGCGCATAATGAAGAAAGATATCGTTGCGTATGTCGCTCGGTGTCTAAATTGTCAGCAGGTGAAATATGAGCACTAGAGGCCTGGTGGTGTATTCCAGAGGATTGAAGTTCCCGAGTGGAAATGGGAGCGGATCACTATGGATTTCGTTACTGGACTTCCTTTGACTCGGAGGAAATATGATGCTATTTGGGTCATTGTTGATAGGTTGACCAAGTCAGCACACTTCGTTCCAGTATCCGTATCTTACTCGTCGGAGAGGTTAGCAGAGATTTACGTTAAGGAGATTGTTCGTCTTCATGGCGTGCCGGTATCTATTATCTCTGATCGGGGTACACGCTTTACCTCGCGGTTTTGGAGAGCGGTCCAGTAGGAGTTAGGCACCCAGGTTCAGTTGAGTACAATTTTTCATCCTCAGACGGATGGCCAGTCCGAGAGGACTATTCAAATTCTAGAGGACATGCTTCGAGCCTGTGTCATTGATTTTGGAGGCTCGTGGGACCAGTTTGTGCCATTAGCGGAGTTCACCTACAACAACACCTACTAGTCTAGCATTCAGATGGCCCCGTATGAGGCGTTGTATGGTAGGCGATGTCGATCTCCAGTCGGATGGTTTGAGCCGGGAGAGGCTCGGTTGTTGGGGACGGACTTAGTTCGGGAGGCCTTGGATAAGGTCAAGACTATCCAGGAGAGATTGCGTTCAGCTCAGTCCAGACAGAAGACTTATGCGGATCGTAAGGTTTGAGATGTAGATTTCATGGTTGGTGAGCGAGTATTGCTCCGAGTGTCGCCTATGAAGGGCGTGATGAGGTTAGGAAAGAAGGGCAAGCTCAGCCCTAGGTATATTGGTCCATTTGAGATTCTAGACCGAGTAGGAGGGGTGGCTTACAGACTAGCTTTGCCGCCTAGCTTATCAGCCGTGCATCCAGTTTTTCATGTATCTATGCTTCGGAGATACCACGGCTATCCCACACATGTGTTATACTTCGATACTGTCCAATTGGACAATGATCTATCTTACGAGGAAGAGCCGGTGGCCATTCTAGACCGGTAGGTTCGACAGTTGAGGTCGAAGAGTTATCCTTCTGTGCGTGTTCAGTGGAGAGGTCAGCCTCTTAAGGCATCGACCTGGGAGTCCGAGTCTGATATGCTGAGTCGCTACCCACATTTGTTCCCCGACTCAAGTACTTCTTTCTTTTGTCCGTTCGAGGATGAACGGTTGTTTTAGAGGTGGAGAATATGACGACCCAAAGGGTCATCACCTATTTTCCTCACTTGTTCCGTACTTCCGAGGCCTTGAAAACCTCATTCTATGTTGCCTCGATTTACGTGCACGATCCGAGCATGTAGCCGGAAAGATTTTGTGATAGAAAATATGAATTCTATGATAAATTTAGAGAAAAATGATATTAATATTGATATAGTTGACTTCGGTCAACATTCTTGGTAAACGGACCCGGACCCGAGATTGGCTGGTCCCGAAAGGTCGGTAAGAAAATATGCGACTTGGACATGCGTCCGGAGTTGAATTCTGAGGCCTAGAGCCCAAGTTATGAATTTTTCTGTGAAATTGTTTTTGATGTGATTATTAAAGGAAAATGAATTAATTGACCTTGGTATCGGGCTCGTATTTTGGTTCCGACGCCCGGTACAAGTCTTAAATATTATATATGTGCTTTATTCAAAGTTTGATAACATTTGGATGTCGTTTGATATCTTTTGGTCCTTGAGTTCCAAGTTTGAAAGTTTTGAAAACCAAAAGCATGAAAATCATGAACTTGAGGCTTGATTTGATGAAAACGATGTGATATTGGCGATGTGATCGCACGAACAAGTTCGTAATGTGTTTTTGATGTTGTGTACATGTTTGGTTTGGAGCCCGGGGGGCTCGGGTAAAGATTTGATAGACCTTTGGATCAATTTCTGAATTTTAACACTGCCGGTTTTTCACCCAGCTATTGGCTTTGCAATTGCGAAGACTTTCTCGCAATTGCGAGATGTCCCCAGGCTGGCCTTGGTTCGCAATTGCGAACCAATCTTCGCAAATACGAAGATGGCAGGGGAGTGATGGGGTTCGCAAATGCGAACAATACCTCGCAAATGCGAGGCATTCAGTAAAAGGCCTAGCTTCGCAAATGCGACTAAAATGTCGCAAATGCGAAGGCCCTTGATCTAGCCTTGTTCGCAAATGCGAACAAATGTTCGCAAATGAGAACTCCCCAGATTTGCCTTGGCTTCGCAAATGCGAACAAATGTTCGCAAATGCGAACTTCCCATCCTTAGCTTATTTTTCAAACTCCAGAAATTGGTCGGGGTTCGCAATTGCGAACCCATGCTCGCAAATGCGAACACAGAGACCTGTAAATCACGATTTCCAGCTTCATTTTTCATATTTCATAACCCAAAAACATCCATTGGCGATTTTTCACGAACTCCCTCTTCTTCAAAGCAATTGTAAGCAACTTTTTACTTAATTCTTTCAATTTTTAACAACATTAAACATGTTTTTCAATAGAAATCAAAGGTTTTCATGGTAGAATTTCTTGTTTTTGGTAAAATATAGGGTTTTTCATGAATTGGGTAATTGGACCTCGAATTGAGGTCCGATTTTGAAACAAATCATATACTTGAACCCGTGGGGGAATGGGTAACCGGATTTTGGTCCGAACCCCGAGTTCCGACCATGTGGGCCCGGGGTCAATATTCACTATTCCGGGCAGAATGTTGTAAAAATTGTAATTGGCCTTATGAATTAGTTTGTTGAGTAGTATTGATGATATTAAATCAATTGTGTATAGATACGATTGGGTTGGAGCCAAATTTGAAAGGAAAAGGCATTGCCACGAATTGAATTGTTCGTAAACATTCGAGGTAAGTGTTTGTTCTATCCTAGCTTGAGGGAATAGGATTATGTGCTATGTGCTATGTGGTCGAGTGCGGTGTACGGGCTGTGGTGACGAGCATCCATACACTGGCGTCTAGCATGACCATGAGTCGTTGTTAATACTTGTTGTGAGACGTATTTGAAGATAAATTGCTGAATCCTTACCGGGTTGTAGAATTGCTATTGATTTCCCTTGCCGGGACTTTATTGAAATGATTATTGTGTGCCTTGCAGGGATGGTTCATGATTTGTTGTTTTCATTTCTTGCCCTTAACTGTGATTGTTATTTGGGTGAGGAAGAGTGATAATGCACGAAGGGTAATGTCGTGCCTTGATTTACTGTTTATGCACGAAGGTTAATGCCGTGCCTTGTTATTGATTATGCACGAAGGTTAATGTCGTGCCTTGTTATTGATTATGCACGAAGGTTAATGCCGTGCCATGTTATTGATTATGCACGAAGGATCATGCCGTGCCTTGTTATTGTCTTGTTATTGAACCATGTACGAAGGATCATGCCGTACCATGGATGTGAGGATGAGAGTAAAAGCACGAAGGGTGATGCCGTGCACTTTATTTGCTTATTTGGTGAGGATGAGAGTAAAAGCATGAAGGGTGATGTCGTGCAACTACTTGCTATTCCTTGACTTGATATTAATTATTTTTCCATTATACTTTGTTTTCCTTGTGGACTTATTAACTGTTGTTAATTGTTGAGTTCTTTTGAGATATTCCTTATTGCGTTATTACTTGTTTATTTCTCGTTATCTTGTAGTATACATATATATAGAACTGCACAGGTTTATGTGGGTGTCTAGTCCTAGGCTTGTCACTACTTCGTCGGGATAGGCCAGGCACTTACCAGCACATGGGGTCGGATTGTGCTGATACTGCACTTCTGTGCGTTTTTGCACAGGTCCAGGTTTCGATCAGGAGCAGCAGCAGTAGATCTTTTGCGTGGGAGTTGATCATATTTGAGACCGAGGTAGCTTGCAGACGTCCGCAGGCCCGGCGTCTCTCCCTTTACTTATGTTACTAGTTGTAGTCTCTTTGTTCCGAGACAAAGAGATTATGTTTTATTTCTTTCAGACTTTTATGTGTAGTATTCAGTAGTAGTTCGTGAGTTGGTGACTCCACGTCTTGGGTAGAGGATTTCAGTATCAGATACCTTGAAAACTACTTATTTCTATTTTTATAAAGTTTTCCGCACTTGTTTAATTAAGATTATGATTTTGGTTATTAATTTGAGTATGAAGTATTGTTAAACAGGATATTGTAAATAAAGAGGCTTGCCTAGCTACCACGAGTAGGCGCCATCACGATCCCGATGTTGGGGGAAAAATGCGGGTCGTGACACACTACCATGGCCCTTTGCTCTAATCATTTACCCTAGCAATGTCCTCAACTGCGGTACTCCCCTAAACGGCATATTCTCGCCTCTTCGGTTTCCCATTAGGATTGACTTAGCCTGGGTTTAATTTTAGCATACTTCCATGGCAAAATTGCTCAAACTATTCTTTATAACATTATTATAACATGATGAAAATTATAGTATTATAAGATGATTATCAGGAATATAAGAGTTTAGCTATGCATAATCATAAATTGATATACCTGTTCTTGTAGATTTGTTATTTCTAGCATAGATTCGGATTGTTGTTCCATAGCTTTGAAAAACTTAATATCTTTTCTATTATAAGTATTTGAGAGAATTTTTACAAAGATGTAAAGAAGGCTTTTGCTTCCCGTAGAGAAGTCTTATCCTTCTTCTCTTATCTGCTAATCTATTTATATTAGTTCTATAACGCGTTAACTATTTCTTGACGCGTTTTTTCTACTGTTTCCTTTACATAAAATAATAAAAAGAAATACTAACAATGCTTTAATAATTTACATTATATTCCTATCTAGCTTTTCCGTTTTATCTCGTCCGTTGCTTTATCTGCTTAGTGCTCCACTTTATTTTGTCCGGTTTGGTGGTGTCACGACCCAAAAATCCCTCCGAAGGAGTCGTGATGGCACCTAGTCTTCAAACTAAGTAAGCCTAACATAAATCGAAATAACATTGATACTTATTAACTTCAACTGAATTTCTCTAAACGATTTACTATTCCCAAAACCGGTCTAAAAGTAGTTATACAATATAATTACATCACTGTTCCGAAACAAAGGGAACAAATGGAAATAAGTACAATTGAAGGTGACTCTAAGGACTGCGAACGCTATAGCAGGTTTACCTTGAGTCTCCACCGCAACGAATAGCTACAATCGATGAAAAACCTGGATCTGTACACAAAAATGTACAGAAGTGTAGTATCAGCACAACCGACCCCATGTGCTGGTAAGTGTCTAGCCTACCCCGGCGAAGTAGTGACGAGGCTAGGACCAGACACTCACATAAACCTGTGCCGTTTATAACGTACAAAATAATAGGAAGCAAATTATAATAATGGCAACAATGATCTACCAGAGATATAATAGCTAGCAACAAGAAACCCCACAAATGCTTCTCAACAAATAATAAATACAAGTGCAATCAATTAATCGAGTCTTTCAAAGATAAATATTTCGCCTATAAATCCTCCAAGTAATAATCTCTAGGATAATATGCTTTCAATTATATGTTTCGAATATATTTCCTTCAAATAAGTATCTTTCGAATATAATTCTTTCGGGTAAAGGTCTTGCGACGTCTCATTTCAGAATCATAATAATATAGGTCTTGGCCCACTTTTATATTTTTATTTTTCCGGCATCTCGTGCCCATATTTATATTACAACCGCACGGACAACTCACGCGCAATTAAACAAAACTATAATATTTTCCCTGGCACCTTGTGCCAACATATTTCTATTTCACATTGCACGACAATATTCTCTTGTTACTCAGTTCACAGGGTCCATGACCCAATACATATATATATATATATATATATATATATATATATATATAAAAGCAGTGAAATACTGCAGACACTGTAGGTTCTAACACGAAGGGTCACAACAGTAAAAGAATTCAAACATTTTAAACACTTGAATTGCTAACCACAAATAAACACAGCAGTAGAAAGTGCACGGCATCACCATTATAAGGAATCAAAATCCAACCACTAACAAGAATAAGGAAAACAACGACAAATTTCACTTTTAGATCACATCTCGTTGCAAGAGCAACACGTTCCAATCTTATTTAAAATTGTTGCGGCGTGCAACCTGATCCCATTTCATTTCGTATCTTGTGGTAGGCGTACCACCCACTCCCAATTCATTTTGTATCTTGTGGTTGGCATACCACCCGCTCCCAATTCATTTTGTATCTTGTGGTAGGCGTACCACCCGCTCCCAATTCAATATAATCTCATTTATCAATATATCACCGGCAACTATGGCCAATAACAGTACATAATAGGCTACCGGCAACTATGGCCAATGCCAACAATCATATAAATTGTGGTCGGCGTGCCACACGATCCCATTTCTTGATATATAAGTGGCCGGCGTGCCACGCGATCCCATTTTTCAATATATAAGTGGTCGGCGTGCCACACGATCCCATTTCTCAATATATAAGTGGTCGTCGTGCCACACGATCTCATTTCATTTCATATCTTGTGGTAGGCGTACCACCCGCTCCCGATTCAATAAAATCTCATTTATCAATATATCACCGGCAACTATGGCCAATAACAGTACATATTACCGGTATGGAACCAATAATCTTTATCAACAATATATATTATTACCGGTGTGAAACCAATAATCTTTAATCAACAACATATATATTACTGGTATGAAAGCAATAATCTTTAATCAACAATATATATATTACCGGTATGAGACCAATAATCTTTAAACAACAACATATATATTACCGGTATGAAACCAATAATCTTTAATCAACAATATATATATTACCGGTATGAGACCAATAACCTTTAAACAACAACATATATATTATCGGTATGAAACCAATAATATTTAATCAACAATATATATATTACCGGTATGAGATCAATAATTTTTAAGCAAGTTCTCATAAACATCAAATAAGAATACGACAATTTAACAATTTAGGACTCACGATCATGCTCGACCCCTAATGTATAGATACTCGTCACCATGCCTATACGCCGGACACAACACATAACAAGTAGCAATTATACTCAACTCTTATTCCCTCAAGCTAGGGTAGACCAAACACTTACCTTGCTTTGCAACCACTTCAAAATTTCCAATAAGCCTTTGCCTCGCGAATTCGTCCGAAGCTTCAAATCTAGTCATAATAATTCAATATACTCAATATAAATCATACGAATTAATTCCATATGAAATTACTAATATTCCGGAAATTCTAACAACTTCAATCTATTTAGAATCATACAAAAGTGCACCACAATTAGGAGGATACCCATGGATTTACCTCTTTTGGGCATTTCATCAAACACTATGTGTGTACATTTGACTACATCTCTTAACCATGTAATTAGTTCATCCAACTACTACAATTTATCCACAATTCATCCCACTATTATTCCTTAACATCTTACACTCCTTATATCACATGTGTGATCAACCATTCACACCCAACCAACAAAATTTCATCAAGTAATTAACTTTCAATCTCTACAATGGATATTCATTTAAAATGAGAATTTATGGCTTCCAATAACCATATCATGAGTTTCAATACTCTATTCATACTCATAATTCTATGATAACTCTATATATATAAGTCTAAAGTGTAGGATTTACCTTTTGAAAGAAATCTTGCAAAACCCTCCTTTGAGTTCTTGAAGGAATTCATTGAAAATCAAAGGATTTTCAAGATTAATCCATGTTAATATAAGTGTTTAGGAGTAGTAATCAACTCAAAATACTCCGAAAATCTTACCTTGGATCATAGAAATGAAGAGTGGGACGGAATCCTCTTGAGAGAGCAAGCCCTTGCCCCAAAAATGACTTGGGAACTCTCTATACCCGGTCTTGGGGTATTTAGGGACCTGCTACTAGAGCACCTGCGCTAATTAGCGCGGGTTGAGGCAGAAAATAACCCAATTAGCGCGGGCTACTAGCGCTCCCGCGCTAAGGCCGCGCTACTGACACATGCCCAGTAAAATGGTCATAACTTTCTGTATACACCTCCAAATGACAAACGGTTTGTTGCGTTGGATACTAGACTCAAAGAGCTTTAATTTTATAGGTTGTGGGTCACACAAATCCTTATATAACGGGAGATACAATCGTTTAAAGTGAGGTCTTGTGCACACTCATTTATAATTTCGTCTACTATGAAATGTTTCCAACTTGGCTTAGACATAGGACTTTTCTTGCACCCCATATATCTTGTATTACACCTCGTACACTTGCTATCATATCCAATTGGTATCCATCATAGTAATATACCTCTTTCAGATAATAAATGATATAATTAGAACACGTTAATTTTCTTACTTCGTCGAAAAGCGTTGAATTGTCCTATGGACTTCCAAATCTAATTTCGGACACACGTCTAAGTCTGAAATCACCATACGAAGCTATTGACATTATTAAAAATCTCAATTTGGGGTCGCTTGCTCAAAAGTCAACTCTCTGATCAACTCTTTCCATTTGAGCTTCACAAATAAGATTTTTGATTATTCTTTGAATTTAATTCCGAATCTTACAAAGACCAAACTTGACCACACATGATAGTCATAATGTGTATTATGAAACTTCTCAAGGTCTTATGCCGTTGAATGGAAATGAAAATTCATAAACGAAAATTTGGGTCGTTACAGGTGGATGTTGCTTTCCTATCTTTATGTCACTATCTTGCTTTGTCTTCTTCTTCATTTTTCTTTGCCTAATCTTTGCTTTTGCTCAATTCCATCCGTAGCTTTTCTTTTGGTTGTTACATGTCACTTTTGCCTTCTTTTCCTCTTTAGCTTTTGTCTTCTTCTCCTCTTTTTTTTCTTACCTTTTGTCTTCTTCTTCTCTTTTTCTTCATAGCTTCATGATAGATTTATTACCTTGTCTCCGTAGTTTATTCAAATTCTACTTCTGGAATATAATTATCTTATCCAATTTAAGCATAACAGAATAATTCAACAGTGAAAGATATATAAAAAAACAGGGAACCAAGTTCCAACACGTGGCAACTCCCATAGACCGAAGGGTCAAGAGTTATGAGCCTCTACAGAGTATACAAATGTAAATAATGAATATAACTGTGCACAAGTGTGGGATGATCAGAACAAAAATACAGACAAACTAGAGAATCAGATCCTGCGAACGCTGGCAGCTACCTCGACTGTCCAAAAGCACTCCCGAGCCGCAATGGAATCAGCTCTGCTGTAATGTACCTGGATCTGCACACAAGGTGCGAGGAGTCGGGTGTGAGTACTTCCAACTCAGCGGTAATAAAAGTAAATAATGCTGAAGGAAAAAAAACCTCGCAAGGCACTATCTCATGCTACACAATACAAAACTATCTTTATTCCTTACCAGCATATGTGCGTAGATTATTAGAAATCTCAATTTTTAGCTTCTTTCTTTCATGATAACATATCAATACCTGGAACAATCTCAAACAGTGCAAGTCCGAACTCAAATCAGCCCCTCGGGCTCAGCACTCCTTATTGATTTTCACCAGGAGATCTCGTCAATAAGGCAACTAATGCATGTGTGCCATTAATGTATGAGTGCTAAATGTTATGCCACGTAGAACACGTAAACCAATGTATGTATGCCATGCAATGCATATGACCGCTACGGCGTGTAGCCCAATCCAATTTGGGTACCCGTGCTCACTGTAGTGGTTCAGACTCCGGAAAGGCTCCTACAGCCCAAGCACAATAATAATATCACATCTGCTGCGGCGCGCAGCCCGATCCGTATACCACTGCGGCGTGCAGTCCGATCCATGTATGTGTATGCATATGCTCACATAAATTGTCATGCCCTAACATCTGGCCCTCAGCCCCAATCAGTCTAACAAATAATCAAGAAAACCATGCGGGAAACAATATCATATTAGCTCACAGCTAAAAATGTTATTAAGACCTTGTTCAAATTTTTCATAACCTTAAAAAAATGCTGAATAGTAAAATACCATTTTTAAATCTTAAATTTAGAATAAAATATGCACAGCGTTATCAAGACAGTGATACCAATCCCTGAAGGATTCAAATAATTGGAACAAAGCCCAAACATGATAATTAGTCCAATTTATTTCAACAATTAAGTGTTATTATTTAATACGCAGGACAGACCAAGTCACGATCCCCAATGGTGCTCTACCCCACGCCCGTTATCCGGCATGCAAGTCAGCTCAACACAGCACTAAGATGTGCAAGTCCGGGGTTTACTAACCCTCAGGACATCATTTACAAGTATTACCCACCTCGAACCGACGAAAACTCATGCCCGCGACGCTTTAGCTCCTCGAACCGGCATCCATGCATGTCAAAACTAGCACAAATCAGCACCAATATATCAAAATAGGCTAATGGAACATAACCCAATCGAAAGAACTCGAAAAATATCAAAAATCACGAAATTGGCAAAACCCGAGCCTCGGGCCCACATCTCGAAAAATTTCGAAATTCATATTTCCAGAATCCTCGTCTTGCCACGAGTCCATACATATAAAATTTACCAAAATCGGAGTTCGATTGGCCTTTCAAAACCCAAATTTTCATTTTCAATATCTAGGCCACAATCCTTCACAATTTCTACCCAAATTCATGAAGATTGATGTTAATTCTACCATAAAATGAATACCCGATGATTTCCCAGCGTTTTCCCGTGATTTCTTCTCTCTAGGGCTCAAAATGGTGTTTTGGGGTATGAAACCCGCGACTGGTTCTGTTCTGTAATTAAACTCACTGCCACACCATTCCTTCTATGCGATCGTAATGGCCCTATGCGATCGCATAGAGTTAAATTTTCCTGCCAATAACCCATTCTATGCGATCGTAATGCATCTCCGCGATCGCATAGCACAATCTTCCGGACCTCCCCTTTTCTTCTCTGCGATCGCAGCACTGGTTATGCGATCGCAATGTGCAGTCTGACAAACCTATGCAATCGCACCCCTTGCTATGCGATCGCATAGCACATTTTCCACACCCCTCCAGGCTCTTCTATGCGATCGCAATGACTCTATGCGATCGCATAGAGCAATCACTATCTGTAATTTTTCTGCAACAACTTCAAAATCAAAACTTGCCCGTTAGGCATTCGAAATGATCCCGAGACTCCCGGGACCTCAACCAAAGCCACCAATACATCACATTACCTCATTCAAACTTGCTCGAAACATAAAAACACCATCCTAAACATCAAAATCAACATTTTTACACGGATTCAAGCCTAACTTTCTTAAAACTTTCCGAATTACACATTCAATCAAAAATCCGATCAAACGACGTCCGAATGACCTGAAAATTCGCAGGCATATCCAAAATCACCTAACGGAGCTATTGCAACTGTCGGAATTCCATTCCGACTCACGGATCAAAATCTCACCTACCGTTCGGATTTCGCCAAAATTCAACCTTAGCCAATTCAAGCCTAAAACTACATCGGACCTCCAAATTCAATTCTGATTACTCTCCTAAGTCATAGATGATCCACCGAAACTAGTCGAATCATAAGAATCTGATTCCGAGCACTCTAACTCGATAGTCAACTCTAGGTTGACTTTCCATATTCAAACTTCCTTCAAACATGTTATTTGCTTCATTTTCAATTCAGTTCTCTCCTAACTCACCCGATAGGTTCTAACATTGATATAAAAGCATAAGATATGTAAATGCAAGGTAACGAGGTGGAAATTCCCGTAACGAAGGGCCGGGTCATTACATTCTCCCCAACTTAAACAAACGCTCGTCCTCGAGCGGACTCAGAGTTGTACTAGAAGTAATTTAACAGGTGAAAGACCTTACCAAGCGTATATTCGGGCGATCATACGTCACCCTATCTCACATAAGTCCGACAACACCATATAGCTGAAATTTCTAGCTCCAACTAAACCATAAACCACATTGCATTTTCTGAAATCATATGCCAAACGCTAATCCCATGCCTATACTCAGGATACACACGATCCAACTGTAATAGTCCATACTCACCACCCCAGTGAGATCATATGATGTATCAAACAACCCAATCACTCGAGACAATAGTCTCTAATCACAATAATTTCCCACGATAACCAAATGGCAACCGAAAAACCTTTTTCATTAGATAGAGTCTTGTTCTAACACCTTCATATCATGCCCACGGCAACCAAACACGTGATATATCGAACCAATTTCTCAGTTCAACCATTCATGAATCCATTTCACTTTTAACTGAAACCACAATAGATTTCGGACCCAAATCTCGGTATTACCTTTCTAACCAGCTGAAATCACATATACTCACACTTATTATTGGCTTCAACGATCATTTCGATTATAACACACCGCACTGGTGATATGACACCTCAACACCGGCCTAAGCCACGATGAGCACAACATGGGCTCCAATAAAAATGTCTGAACACACTCGAATCATGACAGCTCAAATCATGACAACTGTCTCCAGCAAAAGAGCTGCAAGTCAATCCCTCTGTGCCATCATAACATAGAACTGAGATCGTGTCTCGCATTATAGAATTAGAGTACCGGAATCCTCCTCGAGAGGTCATAACATCACGTGGCCTTGCCACGATTCGTGATTCTATCCCAACATTATTACTCATGAAGCACCTCAAGCCACTAAGCTCAAAACGGTCAGCCACACATAGATCTAGGTCTGAACCCAGCAATCAACCTCACCCGCGGTGAAACAATTAACGTATGCTATTAAATCCTGAAATGACACAACCGATGTCCCATTTGCCAAGCGATACTCAAAACGGCCTTTTCCTCAGAAGCGAGGAAGTATTGCATACCCGGTAGCATATAACTAACTATATTTTCACAATATTCTATTGCGGCGTGCAACCCGCTCCAGTGACATACCCGTGGCGGCGTGCCACCCGATCCAGATACCATATCTGTAGCGGCGTGCCACCCGATCCAAATAACCCGTGGCGGCGTGCCGCCCGTTCCACGCATAAATCTCGCAAAAAGGAAATGCATATCGAGTTGAATTTTCTCATTACAGCAAACATATATATATAGCCTCAAGCTCGGCCACCTGAAATGCATCCAACAAAGTCCCTCAATACTGGAACTGAATCAATGGTAGAAACCTCTGCACTCGTATCCGCCACGAAGGCCCAACTGACAAAGCAATACCTACCAGTCGTCCGCTGGTCCTGGGTACAATTATCCCGCTAGAGCATACACTAATGCACTCTGCTACGCAATTTGTGCCATTTTCCGACATAGTCCATATCACATTAGTGTAGACGACCTGACTTATGTCAACCAGTCTGAAATAATGTATCATAACCCAAATTCATCATATCAAGCTAAGAGAGAGCCATTAGGGCTTCCAATTTCCAATAACCGCTAAACGGTGCCGATACACGCGATATACAACCACTACATAGGCGGATTACCAGAACTTCTAGTCTCCAACACATATATAACACATGAATCGCTATACCTGGTTCCACACTCCACCGTACGAATACATAACGCACATCAAGCGCCCATTCGTTCCACGAAAGCCTTCAAGAATTTCACTATGCCATCAACGACTCAATTATTACAGTCGATCCAACAAGAGAATACCACCATGCCATTAGACATTATCAGTTTACATTACCTGGTCCTTTTGGGACCATATTCCCTGCCAAGTTAATAGAATAGCAGTACCATTTTCTTAAATCATCAGAAAGATCGATTCTTAATTCACCTGCAGCTGTCCGCGCTGCTCAATAATTTTATTGACTTCCCATATATTATAAACTGATCTCAAAACCTAGAATATACCATTATCAACTTTCCATAACACATTGTGTATACCATATCACACTAAGACAACATAGAAATTCATATCCCTTTCCTACGCCGCAAACATCGACGCACTCAACTAATCAAGGACTTTCATGATCCCATATAGAGAAAACTCATTACACATTCCAAGCTTTGCATACCAACAGAAAATACACTCATTTTTCAAACCACGTTAAAACGCATCACAACTCTTCTTTTCCAATTACGTTGCATAAGTTAAACTGCTAGGACTGAGTCCTTATACCCATCTCGAGTTACACAACTGCCAACACCCAAAAACCTTTATTGCACAGTATCTGCGAGACTCATTACTTCAAATATATACCAGGAATTAATCGTATTCCTTATCATACCGCTTTAGTTTATTAACAAGTTGTTCCATTTACCCAGTTTCCTTTATGATTCATCTTTGATTTAATATTAGCCATTATTGTAGCACCATAACACATCAACTCATGTTACCACACGAGACTCGTACATAAGACCACACCGTCTATGACCCATAGGTCACTTAATACTCTCTCAATGTTTCCCAAAAGTACCACATTCTACAATGCTTTATTTTGAAGAACTTCCTGCGATTTTGAATTTGTTATCATTACTTCCCAGTACGGATACATAGAATCCCATCATTCACATGATATAATGCCAGCCTTGATGTTTTTTAATGAAACCGCCATCTTTAGCCACATACACAATCTTAAGGCACCTGACTGTTACAAGAAAAATTTTGAACACTGCAAAACCATTCTCGGGCATCATTCACCCTTATTCAGATGTAATTCAACTGTCCTATTGAGTAGAACCACTCGTGTTTTGTTAGAACTCTGACATCGCAGAACGTGATTACTTACAGATACAATCAGCTATCTTTCTTTTCTATACGGTGAATATTCTTTACCAACAGCAGTTCAAAACACCCTAGTACTTCATCAGATCTACGAAGCACCATAACCTTTACCAGAATTTCCCAACATACTTAGAGACAGAATCAACATAGCACACAATAGTGCAATCGGTTAATCAATAGCAACCTCCCCAACTTAGCTCGAAGCCATTCATCAAAGCACTTTCAACCACTCATATCATTATTACTCAAGTGATGCCGAAATGTTACAACGAGATTAAACTCAAGTCATTTACAAGCCTTGACAGAGACTCGAATCATCAGAGACCTTAGCTCTTCTGCAATTCTTGCAGGTATACACGCACCACCAATAAGCCCACTCTCTTTAGGAGACAGAAATCTTTCTAAGTCCTAAATTTTTTAGAAATTTCGGTAGAGTTTCCTTTGTAATTTGGCCTATCCACCTGCCAGAGAATCACCAAACCATTCTAACAATACATCCATAACTCAACAAGACATCGCAATGTATATCAACAACATTAATCTCAACACTATACAAGTTATATTATCAAAATTGATACATGGACATGCGCTGCACTTGCTCGAATCATAACATATGTCAAATACCTTTCACCGCAATACTCATAGCACAACCAATTCAATTTTCTTGAGTCTAAACTCATACTACCACACATAGTGCACTTTACATTTCCGCTAAGAGGTAATGAACATATTTCTCATGCCCATAACTAGGGCTACATATCAAATCACAACAAGAACTGAATACCTTACAGCTCTCCCATTATCAAACTGCCTTTTGCACAATAAAGATCAATACCGATCGTATGAACTTCATAATACCGGCTCGCTAAATTAGTACATTGGTGCTCAAGCCATAGACAAAGATCTGGCCTCAAGACCTCCCGACTGGCCCAACACGAATTCATAGAGATTACATCTCGCCCCTCGACCAGGGAATCGCAAGCCATAAGTCAATTATGTTACTGAGCGCTCGAAGCGTACAGAGACGTGTGGAAGGAATTTCAAAATTTCTATCTCAAGGTGAATCAAGTACGCACGATAAGAATTTCAAGAAATGTGAAGTGTTTCCTAAAGGTTCGCAGCCTCCCGGGGATAAGTACAGGCGTCCCCGTACCGATCCACAAGACTCTACTAACCGGCTCAAGACTCATGAGGCCTAGTAAACCTAGGCTCTGATACCAACTTGTCACGACCCCAAATCCGGTCGTGATGGCGCCCAGCATACTGCTAGGCCAGCCTGACCAATTAACAACAACCACGGAGCTATAAGCTCAATTTATCCAATTTAAGCATAACAGAATAATTCAACAGTGATAGATATATAAAAAAACAGGGAACCAAGTCCCAACACGTGGCAACTCCCATAGACCGAAGGGTCAAGAGTCGTGAGCCTCTACAGAGTATACAAAGTGTAAATAGTGAATATAATTGTGCACAAGTGTGGGATGATCAGAACACAAATACAGACAAACTGGAGAATCAGGTCCTACAAACGCTGGCAGCTACCTCGATTGTCCAAAGCACTCCCGAGCCGCAATAGAATCAGCTCTACTGTGATGTACCTGGACCTGCACACAAGGTGCAGGGAGTCGGGTGTGAGTACTTCCAATTCAGCAGTAATAAAAGTAAATAATGCTGAAGGGAAGAAAACCTCGCAAGGCACTATCTCATGCTACACAATACAGAACTATCTTTATTCCTTACCAGCATATGTGCGTAGATTATTAGAAATCTCAATTTTTAGCTTCTTTCTTTCATGATAACATATCAATACCTGGAACAATCTCAAACAGTGTAAGTCCGCACATAAATCAGCCCCTCGGGCTCAGCACTCCTTATCAATTTGCACCAGGAGATCTGTTCAATAAGGCAACTAATGCATGTGTGCCATTAATGTATGAGTTCTAAATGTTATGCCACGTAGTACACGTAAACCAATGTATGTATGCCATGCAATGAATATGACCGCTACGGCGCGTAGCCCAATCCAATTTGGGTACCCGTGCTCACTGTGGGGGTTCAAACTCCGGAGGGGCTCCTACAGCCCCAGCACAATAATAATATCACACCTGCTGCGGCACGCAACCCGATCCGTATACCACTGCAGCGTGAAGTCCGATCCATGCATGTGTATGCATATGCTCACATAAATTGTCATGCCCTAACATCTGGCCCTCGGCCCCAATCAGTCTAACAAATAATCAAGAAAACCCTACGGGCAACAATATCATATTAGCTCACAGCTAAAGATGTTATTAAGACCTTGTTCAAGTTTTTCATAACCTTATAAAAATGCTGAATAGCAAAATACCATTTTAAACCTTAAATTTAGAATAAAATATGCACAGCGTTATCAAGACAGTGATACCAATCCCTGAAGGATTCAAATAATTGGCATGAAGCCCAAACATGATAATTAGTCCAATTTATTGCAACAATTAGGTGTTATTATTTAATACGTGGGACGGACCAAGTCACGATCCCCAATGGTGCTCTACCCCACGCTCGTTATCCGGCGTGCAAGTCACGTCAACATAGCACTAAGATGTGCAAGTCCGGGGTTTACTAACCCTCAGGACATCATTTACAAGTATTACCCACCTCGAACCGACCAAAACTCATGCCCGCGGTGCCTTAGCTCCTCAAACCGGCATCCATGCACGTCAAAACTAGCACAAATCAGCACCAATATATCAAAATAGGCTAATGGAACATAACCCAATCGAAAGAACTCGAAAAATATCAAAAATCACGAAATTGGCAAAACCCGAGCCCCGGGCCCACATCTCGAAAAATTTTGAAATTCATATTTCCAGAATCCTCGTCTCGCCACGAGTCCATACATATAAAATTTACCAAAATCGGAGTTCGATTGGCCTTTCAAAACCCAACTTTTCGTTTTCAATATCTAGGCCACAATCCTTCACAATTTCTACCCAAATTCATGAAGATTGATGTTAATTTTACCATAAAATGATGTTTTTGAGTCAAGAAACTTACCTCCGATGAATACCCGATGATTTCCCAGCGTTTTCCCGTGATTTCTTCTCTCTAGGGCTCAAAAATGGTGTTTTGGGGTATGAAACCCGCGACTGGTTCTGTTCTGTAATTAAACTCACTGCCAGACCATACCTTCTATGCGATCTCAATGGCCCTATGCGATCACATAGAGTTAAATTTTCCTGCCAATAACCCCTTCTATGCTATCGCAATGCATCTCCGCGATCGCATAGCACAATCTTCCGGACCTCCCCTTTTCTTCTCTGCGATCGCAGCACTGGTTATGCGATCGCAATGTGCAGTCTGACAAACCTATGCGATCGAATCCCTTGCTATGCGATCATATAGCACATTTTCCACACCCCTCCAGGCTCTTCTATGCGATCGCAATGACTCTATGCGATCGTATAGAGCAATCACTGTCTGCAATTTTTCTGTAGCAACTTCAAAATCAAAACTTCCCGTTAGGCATCCGAAATGATCCCGAGACCCCCGGGACCTCAACCAATGCCACCAATACATCACATTACCTCATTCAAACTTGCTCGAAACATAAAAACAACATGCTAAACATCAAAATCAACATTTTTACACGGATTCAAGCCTAACTTCCTTAAAACTTTCTGAATTACACATTCAATCCAAAAACCGATCAAACGACGTCCGAATGACCTGAAAATTTGCAGGCATATCCAAAATCACCTAACGGAGCTACTGCAACTGTCGGAATTCCATTCCGACTCCCGGATCAAAATCTCACCTACCGTTCGGATTTCGCCAAAATTCAACCTTAGGCAATTCAAGCCTAAAACTACACCGGACCTCCAAATTCAATTCCGATTGCTCTCCTAAGTCATAAATCATCCCCCGAAACTAGTCGAATCATCATAATCTGATTCCGAGCACTCTAACTTGATAGTCAACTCTAGGTTGACTTTCCATATTCAAACTTCCTTGAAACATGTTATTTGCTTCATTTTCAATTCAGTTCACTCCTAACTCACCCGATAGGTTCTAACACTGATATAAAAGCATAAGATATGTATATTCAAGGTAACGGGGTGGAAATTCCCGTAACGACGGGCTGGGTCGTTACAATCTAGCTAATAAATTTTCTGAAATAAATTCCTTTTTGATAGCTCTTGTTTGGGGCATCTTCTCTGGATTTAATAGTTTTATGACCCACTGTCTAACTTCTTCCATGTCTAGTTGTCTTACTTCTCCGGAATGTGAATATATCATGACTTGGTCCCTTGAATAATAGCTCCATATCGGGTTTCCATTGGTATAGTTTGTAGCTAATTCTTGTACAATAGTTGCTATTCCTATAGTTCATTTATTAGCATAAAATTCCGGTATATCTAATTTTGGTATCTCGGGTTGCTGTTCAATAATTTCTGGGATGATCATTTCCCTGGTCAATCCTATGTTTACCACTTGAATTGGTGGCTTTATCTCATCAAATAATATCTCTGCTGGTGCCACATAACACTTGATAAAAAATAATTTGCCTTTAGTAACTCGCTTATAATTCATAAATGCTTTATATAGATCTGGTATACCTGTCAATTCTGTTTCATCCATAGTATATACGGTGTTCAATAATCCATAATTGTAGCAGGTTGCTACTAGCTTGGGGTTGGTATTGGGTAGTGCGATAAGTCTGTTATAGCCTTGTAATCTTTGTGTTATATAATCGGTATTTGGTTCGGTTGTTGTAGCTCTTGGTTTGAGGTATAAAAATGTTTGTATTTTATAGATATTTTCTACGTATGTTCTGGTTATATGGTTGTAGGTTTTCTTGTCTTGGCTTAGGCTGTCTACGTATGAAATAGTTTGTGGGGGTACGAATAATGGATCTTTTTGGTATTTTGGAATAAATGGTTTTTCGAATATTTTATTTAGGTTTTGTGTGTATTTTGGTTTACTACTAACTTCTTTTCCCTTGCTTGTTCCTGCAGCTGTATTTAAACAAAGGTTATGGGTTTTTAGGAGTTTCCCAACGTCTCCTTCTAGCTCTGGAATTTTATCGTCTTCCGATCGATGTAGTTCCGCATTTTTATAGTCATGCTGCTGACTTGTAGCTTTGAGTTTCTCCTCACTAGATTTTATCTTGTTTAGTTTCATTTCCATACTGTCCATTTTTAAAGAAAGGGCAGTGATGATATTGTATAGCTTTTCGGTTGTTTCTTCGTCAGTCTATGTAGCTTTGTCTTGATATGTAATCCGCAATGACATTTTTGTTAGTACTAATTACTTCAATTGTAAATGTAAAATTCAGTATATTCAGCACTAGTCTTCGTATTTCTTCCGTTGTAACTGAATCTTGTATCTTCCTGGTTAGCCACCATTTTACTTGTGTATTATCTGTTCTTATAATAAACTTATTATATACAATATATGGTTCAAATGCCAATAAACATTTATATACTGCATATAATTCCTTTCTATTGATTTCCCATTTTATCTCCGGGTTTGTGAATGTTCCTGAATAATACCTACAATGATGTTCTATTTTTTCTTTATCATACCTGTATTTTAATACTCCTCCATAGCTTTTTTCACTTGCATCTCATTCTACTATATATGAAATTTTTTTATTTTCATCTGGGAAGTATAGTTTTGGTAGATTTTTACATATTTGTTTAACTTATCCTTCTTCACTAAAGTGATACTCTATATCCTTTTTTAGATTTTTCTGCAATGGTTTTAAAGTCTCTGCTAATTTTGGTATATATTCTCTTACTTGGTTTACTAATCCTAAAAATGATTGTAGTTTCTTTTTTGTATCTAATTGTTCATTTGAATTTATTATTTTTTGTACTATATGCGTTTGCATTTTAATTCCACTTTTATCTATTTCTATTCCTAGAAATTCTATTTGATTTTTCATTATTTCTGCCTTTTTTTCTACTTAAGCTTATTCCCGATATTTCTATAATATGTATAAATTTTTCTAATAATATTATATGTTCATCTTGTGTTTTTTAATATAATAATTTATCATCAATGTATATTATGCAATTTTCTAGTTGTTTGAAATAGTTATCCATAAAATGTTGATACCTGCCTGGTGCATTTTTATATCTGAAAGGTAACACGTTCCATTCATAAAATCCTTGTGTCACGACCCTAGTTCACCAATCGTGAACATGTCGTGATGGCACCTAGTCCCCGCAACTAGGTAAGCCTAACACATTGCGGAATATACAAGTTTGTGAACATTAAACAAGAAATAGCGGAAAACGATATAAAATAGGAATGTAATCCGTGCCGCTTGGCACATACACTCGGCGAACACACTGTATAAAAATACCACCAAGATCCGGAATCCCACGGGTAACACAGACTAAAAGAGATTATACAACTGTGGCTCTATGTGTAAAGAATATCTAACAATGTGAAAGAAAACATCTACTAATACTATCAGAATAGAAGGAAGGCCTCCGGATCCGCGGACGTAGCAGATCATACCTCGAGGTCTCCCAAAATGCTGCTGAATCACCAAATATGAGCCTGTCCCGATGTACCTGGATCTGCACCACAAAAGTGTGCAGAAAAGTAGCATGAGTACACCACGGCGGTACTCAATAAGTGCCAAGCCTAACCTCGATGGAGTAGTGACGAGGAAGGTCAGGGCCCTACTGAGAGAAACAATAACATAATGATATTAACAATATTAAGCAGTTTAAATGATAATAACTTTGAAATAACAACAATAAAGTGATTACTGCAACCGTCTACAATTAAATAACAACAAGTAACAAACTCAATCAATAACTCGGGATCTCCGGGAATCGAACCCGCAGTCCCTACCAATAACTCGGGATCTCCGGGAATCGAACCCGCAGTCCCTACCAATAACTCGGGATCTCCGAGAATCAAACCCGCAGTCCCTACCAATAACTCAGGATCTCCGGGAATCGAACCCGCAGTCCCTACCAATAACTCAGGATCTCCGGGAATTGAACCCGCAGTCCCTACCAATAACTCAGGATCTCCGAGAATCGAACCCGCAGTCCCTACCAATAACTCAGGATCTCCGGGAATCGAACCTGCAGTCCATATCTCAATAATATATTAATAAACTCCGGGTCTCCGGGAATCGAACTCGCAGCCCTTGGATCTCCGGGAATTGAACCCGCAGTCCACTAACACATTAAATAAAGAAACACACAGAGAGACTATAATATGTTTAACTACAACTTCACCGAAAACTAGAGCCAACAATTTATCAAGAAGTTCAAGTAAGTTAGCTAGGCAATTAGACATGTTGAATCCTAGCTAATCATGCTTTTCTAACTAATACCGGGTAAAAGTAACGCTTTTATCAGCTAAGAGCAGGAATATCACCAATCGGACAATTTAAGTAAAGTGTGTATTACAACAACCAGTGCATGTATACGCCCGTCACCTCGCGTACAAGGCATTTAAACTATCACATAATATCCTAGGGGTGAAAGTTCCCCCACACGAGGTTAGACAAGCCACTTACCTCAATTCCGGTACAAAACCGCTAAGAAACGACTCTCTTGCCACGAGTATCCGACTTCAAATGGCTCAAATTTATTCAATTAAATCTTATAACGTAAATAATAATTCAAGTAATTTATTCTACAAATAAATTCTAAGCTAATACGTGAAATTATGTAAAATGACCAAAATGCCCTCGGACCCACGTGCTCGGAATCTGAAATTTTTTGAAGATAAAGATTACCCATGACCTTAAGAACTCAAATATATAATTTTCTCTTAATTCCATACTCAAAATCGTGGTCAAAATCCAAAAAATCTCAATTTCTAGGTTTTTCTTTAAAACCCAAATTCTCCTATTGATTCTCATGAATTTTGATGTTAAATCTAAGGTATAAACACAATATAAAAGTTGAAAACTAGTTAGAGGAACTTACCCAATGATTTGGTACGAAAATCCACTCTCAAAATCGCCCATTCTCGGACTTAGGGCTCAAAATATGGTAAAATGAAGCAAAAACTCGAGGTTCACAGCTAAAAACAAGCTGTAGAAGTCGCATTTGCGATCCAGGGTTCGGAATTGCGAACCCTCGCAAAAACGAAGAAGTTCTTCACAATTGCGAACAAAGAGAGGCTGGGAAGGGTCGCATTTGCGACAAAAAAATTCGCAATTGCGAACAGGCATCGCAATTGCGATGGAAATGTTCGCAATTGCGAGCATACCAGAAGCAATAGTTTTTCCCCGACACAAAAATAAGCATAACTTCCTCATACGATGTCCAAATTCAATGATTCTTTTTCCTATGGCTCCAAAATTTCGATACGGATCTAATGGTTCAAACAAAATTGAATTTGGAGCTAGTTATCTTAATTTAGTACTCTTTTATGTCCAAAGAAATGACGTTGAAACATCAAATAGGAGCGTGATCACAACCCGAAACACACCCGAGGCCCCCGGGACCCCGACCAATAACACCAATCTGTCCCAAAACACATTATGGAATTGCTCTAAGCCTCAAATCACAACGAACAACACTAAAATCATGAATGACACCTCAATTCAAGCTTGAAGAACTTTGAAGTTTCCAACTTCTATTTCTGATGCCGAAACCTATCAAATCACGTCCGATTAACTTACAATTTTGCACACAAGTCCAAAATTACATAATTAAGCTATATCAACTCTCGGAATTCCATTCTGACCCTCAGATCGAAATCTCACCTATAAACCAGAATTACCCAAAATACTAACTTTGCCAATTCAAGCTTAAATTCTACACCGGTCATCACAAAAATATTCCGGACACACTCCTAAGTCCCAAATCACCTAACAAAGCTATCCGAACCATAAGATTTGCATTTTGAGTCCGATGTCAAAATTTCAACTTCCGGTCAAATTTTCTCAAAAACCTTCAATTTTCCATCTTTAGCCAAACGACTCCAAAATGACCTACGGACCTCAGAATTCACTTCCGATCGCGCTCCCAAATCCAGAATAACCATACGGAGCTACCCCCAGTCTCGGAATCCCAAACGGACATCAATAACACTAAAATTCATTTTAAGCCAAACTGATGCGATTTCTTCTAAAATGCTATCTTCCATAATATGCGCCAAAACGTTCCCGGGTTTTCCAAAACCCGATCCGGGCATACGCCCAAGTCCGAAACAATCATATGAACCTGTTGGAACCTTCAAATCCCAATTCCGAGGTCGTATACTCAAAATTCCAATCCTAGTTCATTTCATCAATTTTAAGCTTCGGAAATGAAAATTTTCATTTAAATTTGACTCCAAACTTCTTGAATTTTAATTCTGACCATACACATAAGTTAATATACCTTAGATGAAGCTGCTCATGGCCTCAAATTGCTGAATGACGTGCCGTATCTCAAAACGACCGGTTGGGCCGTTACAATCTCCCCCACTTAAACATACATTCGTCCTCGAACGTGCTGAGAACTACACTGAAGTAGTCTGAAATCACTGGTTTAACATCTCATGCAACTTCCTGTGCTTCCACAACTCATTTGAGCACATTAGCTCGATAACTCTATAGATATACTCCTTTATTTGAGTAAATAATCCATTAGACCCAATTCCAACATCCGAAATTTCCTGCCTAGCATATTTCCATCATACGACCACCATATCATTCTTCACACGCTGTACCCATACATGACTGCATAACTTTGCTGAATTCACACTTTGCATCACTTTACTCATGGGACCACAATAATATTCTTTAAATATAATAGTCGAAATTCCACAAATCTGATGCTCTCATTGCATCACATGGCCTACATAGGTCTTGCTCTAGCTTTTACAACAATGATACGACGGAAGAGATGTGACGGAATTCATATTTAGTTGCCAAGTCAACAAATCATTCAGTCTATACTTTTGACAAGAACCATTACCTCATTCTGAACTAAACAATGGTCTTAGCCCCTTAATTTATTTCATATGCTCGGATTACACTGATCTCGAATTCAATGATCTCACCTCAACCATTACGAACTGCTCAGAGGCGATAAGCCACCTCAGACATAATCAAAAGTCCTACAAGATGACACAATGTGTCATTAGGCCACTAATTCGTACATGATACAAAAGGGAGGCGAACACTAGAGAGAACTATTCAACTCTCACACTAACATGGACTTCCTAAAAAAAATAGGAAACAAAACACATAAAAGCAATTATGGACACTGAAATAAACATCACACTATTGCGGCGTGCAACCCGATCCCAACAATATACCCATGGAGGCGTGCCACCCGATCCAAACAATATAACCATGGCGGCGTGCCACCCGATCCAAACAATATAACCATGGCGGCGTGTGTAACGACCCGGCCAGTCGTTTTAGAAAATTACGCCCCAATCCCCAATTTAACTGTTCCCCTAAGTTCATTTCTACTATTGTGGTTTGCCGGGAGAGTCGGTTATGAAATTTGGAGCTTTTTGGGACACTTAGTCCCTAAATGAGAGCTTTAAAGTTAGAAAATGGTCTATAGCCGGAACAATGTTAAGACGACCTCGGAACGGAAATCAGATGGTTCCATTAGCTGCGTTAGGTGATTTCGGGGTCGGGAGCGCATTCGGAATATATTTTGGAGGTCCGTAGCTCAATTAGGCTTGAAATACAGAAGTTTGAAATTTTGGCGAATCCGAACGATAGGTGAGATTTTGATCCGAGGGTCGGAATGGAATTCCGACAATTCCTATAGCTTCGTTATGTGATTTTTGATATGTCCACAAATTTTCAGGTCATACGGACGTCGTTTGGTTGGGTTTTAGATCGAATGTGCAATTCGGAAAGTTTTAAGAAATTTAGGCTTGAATTCGATGTGAATTATGGGTTTTGATGTTGTTAGACGTATTTTTTTGATTGGAATAAGTTCGTATCATGTTTTGGAGTAGGTTGGTGGTTTTCGTTGGGGTCCCGAGGGCCTCGGGGTGTTTTCGGGTGGTTAAACGGAAGAAAGCATGGAAATTGCAGGTTGAAGTATTCTGGTTCTGTCATTTTCGCCCCTGCGGAAATATGGGCGCGGAGGCGAGTCCGCGGGAGCGAACTGAGGAGTGCAGAAGCGCTTGTGTTCGCCGAAGCGGGTATTGTTCCGCTGAGGCGGTGTCGTTGGTGCGAACGGTGTTACGCATAAGCGGTCTAGAGGCGGATTAGGAAGATCCGCAGGATTGGAGGATTGATCGCCTAGGCGGGTCCGCATAAACGGAATCTGGTGCACAGAAGCGGGAGTTCTCGCAGGAGCGGTTGTCCAATCGCGGAAGCGGACGCGCGGAAGCGGTCCTTTTCTCGCAGAAGCGGGATTGGCCAGTTAGGCCTGGGATCGCAGAAGCGACCAGTTGGTCGCGGATACGGGCTCGCAGGAGCGGAATTTTGTCCGCAGAAGCGGAAATCGCAGAGAGTTAATTATATCAGAAGTTAGAAATTTCAGAAACATTTCCAAACATTGAGGGCTCTCGGCTTAAGAGGCGATTTGGGCAATTTTTGAGGGAGATTCAAGGGAACACATCAGGTAATCATCTATGGACTCATCTTATGATTAGTATTGATAATATTATGCAATTATATCATGAAAATGGAGGAATTTGGGGTAATTTATGGAGGATTTAGCCCTAGGCTTGAACTTTAGAAAATCAAGGTTTTGAAAGGGCAAATGGAGACCGAATTTGGTAATTCTTATGTACTTAGACTCGTATTGAGGCGAAGGTTCCGAATATATAACTTTCGTGATTTTTCGATAAGCATACCGAAAGTCGGGTTTTGGCAACTTGTGGGTTTTGGTGTATTTGGAGTTGTTTTGATTGGGTAATGCCCAATTGGCCTATTTTGATGTGATTTTTATCAGATACTACACTTGTGGAGGCCGACATTCGCGGCAAGAGAGTTGTTTCTTAGTGGTTTTGTACCGGAGTTGAGTTAAGTGACTTGTCTAACCTCGTGTGGGGAACTTTCACCACTAGGATATTATGTGATAGTTTAAATGCCTTGTACGCGAGGTGACGGGCGTGTACATGCGCTGGTGGTTGAACCCATACTTTACTTAAAAATGTTCGATGAGTGATATTCCTGCTTTTAGCTGTTAATTTGATATTCTTACCCGGTAGTAGATAGAAAATCATGATTAGGTAATATTTCACTGTCTAGTTGCCTAATTGTCTTATTTGAACTTCTTGACATTTATTGGCACCATCTTTCGGTAAAGTTATAGTTAAGCATATTATATTCTCTCTGTGTATTCCTTTATTTGTTGTGTTTGTGGACTGCGGGTTCAATACCCGGAGATCCAAGGGCTACGGGTTCGATTCCCGGAGACCCGAAGTTTATTGATATATTATTGGTAGGGACTGTGGGTTTGATTCCCGAGATCCTGAGTTATTTGTAGGAACTGCGGGTTCGATTCCCGAGATCCTGAGTTAGTTGTAGGGACTGTGGGTTCGATTCCCGAGATCCTGAGTTATTTGTAGGGACTGCGGGTTCGATATCCTAGTTATTTGTAGGGACTGCGGGTTCGATTCCCGGAGATCCTGAGTTATTTAGATATTATTGAGACATGGGCTGGGGGTTCGATTCCCGGAGACCCAGGGGTACTGTTAATGGGACTGTGGGTTCAATTCCCACAGGTCCTGGACTTATTAATTGAGTTTGTTACTTGTTGTTAGTTAATTGTAGACGGTGGCAGTAACCATTTTATTGTTGTTATTTCGGAATTATTATGGTTAAACTACTTATTATTGTTATTATCATAAGTGTAACTGTTTTCTCTCAGTAGGGCCCTGACCTTCCTCGTCACTACTCCATCGAGGTTAGGCTTGGCACTTACTGAGTACCGTCGTGGTGTACTCATGCTACTCTTCTGCACACTTTTGTTGTGCAGATCCAGGTACATCAGGACAGACTCATATCAGGTGATTTAGTAGCGTTTTGGGAGACCTCGAGGTATGATCTGCTACGTCCGCGGATCCGGAGGCCTTCCTTCTATTCTATTAGTACTAGTAGATATTTTTCCTTCACTTCGTTGTTAGATACTCTTTATACATAGAGCCACAGTTGTATATTCCCTTTTAGTCTGTGTTACCCGTGGGATTCCGGATCTTGGTGGTGTTCTATACAGTGTATTTGACGGGTGTATGTGCCAAGCGGCACGGATTACATTCCTTTTATCTTATTTCTCGCTAAATCTTATTAAATGTTCATAAACTTGTATAATCCGCAACTTGTTAGGCTTACCTAGTCGTGGGGACTGGGTGCCATCACGACATGTTCACGATTGGTGAACTAGGGTCGTGACAAGTTGTTATCAGAGCTCTAGGTTCATAGGAGTCACGGGACACAGACCGGTTACTTAGATTCTCGTTGATCGATACGGATACGTCTGTATTTATCTACGAGAGGCTATGTAACTGTTTAGGAAACTCTTCAATTCTTTGAATTCCTTATCGTGCGTCATTTATTCAGTAGAAGCCTATGTCATATGTTCTTTTGTATCCACTCATGTATTGAAATTGCGCACTCGGAATCAAGTATGCACCAACGGTTCGTGACGCTGCAGAGAGATCTCAAGGGAGTCAAGAATTTACTCAACTATTGTTACCGCGTGTCATCCATATCGATAATGCAAGAGGATTGAGAGATCTTCAATTGTGCACATGGGGGTGCACTAGGTTCTGGCATTCGGTTGATAGTACGGTCGTGAGAATGTTTACTTAACTGCCAAATCGTCACAGCAATGGTAGAATCACAAGGTGGATATAGATCTAAAGATAGTTGGTGGTAATAAAGACTATATGGTTCATATGAGATATCTATTTAGCGAAGGATTCAGCCAGCAGAGATACTGGGGAAAATGAGTTTAACTGTCTTAAGAAGGACATGTACCAAACGAGTGCCTTTGGCTTGTTTTATGATGGAGACATACGAATGTTAAGGGCTAGTATCATGGATTAGCAAGATGTATCTTAAGGCTTCGTGTCAAGTGAAAGAATTTCACTATGAACGATGTAATTATGGGTCATGTGTCGTATCAGATTTGGCCTGCGATATATTTAGGTGCTATTCAAAAGTTCTTGAAAACTTGCGGATGGACAAGAGTTGAGGCTCGTATGGTATAATGTTGGGACTTTAGATGTTCCTGTGTCCCTAATAAACTCTGCATTTTATTATCAGCGGGGAAATATTTGACAAAGGCTACATGGTGCTTCGTAGGCGTGTGAGAATCATAGTATGTTTTAAGATGTTGTTGGTAGAGAATGCTCGGTGCATGGAGAGAGAAGATGTTTGGTTGTATTGGGATGAGGTCATACCCTATGATGTTAGAGTGCTAATAGAGCACATGTGGTTATATTCGTTGGATCAAGTGAGTTGTAGTTGAATAATCGTAAATGACTCAAGAGAATGGTTCTAATGTGTTCGAGAGTCGTGTAATAGTGGCTTTGGGCTAAGTGGGAGAGTCCCACCGCTTAAGATTGGGTCGCATGGTTAATTACCTGTGTGAATTATGGATACTAGTGTATTATTGTGTTATTGCAGCCACGGAAAAGGGCCATGAGTGGTAATTTGAGTATACGAATTGCTGAATGCATGTTATGGTTAGCCTTACTGGCTCGTGTTCAAACTTGAGGAAAGATTCATGAATTATACCTCGTATAGGTTCAGGCTTCGCGGGAAATGGTTCCGCTGGGGGCTTTATCGAGTGGGTATTCATATGTTATAAAATTCAGTAGAATTGGTTGCGTACTGGGACAAGTTAGGGCCGGATGGTTCTCAATAGCGGTCCTAATGAATTCAAGAGGTAAAGTGTAGTGTTTGATAATTCTGAGTCTATAAGTATAGTCGAGGTTTAAGCTTCTGAAGCAACTCAGGAAGAAAGGCACAAAATGTTCTATGATGTTTTGACTTGTGGCATAGCATTTGAGAGACATGAAATGGTAGTCATTTTTGAGACAGCATGACCTCATGATTTAAGGTCACTCGGCGTGAGTGTGGTTGGAATAAGTTAGGTATTGAAGGGACATATTAACATTTCTAAGGCAATCTAGGATACACTGGAAGGAAGTAGATTGATTAGCCAAAGTTGAGTTGGCATATTGGTGTCAATGATCGGTTAATGTAACGTGATCGAGGTATGCACGCGATTTGTGGTGATGCATTTGAGGCTTGTCGGCCGCAGTGATTGATGGTATTCTAAAGTATTCTTCTGTTAGGGCCTGTTATGAGTAGGTGGACCTCGGAAAGGGTTATGGTGGCTTGGACCACTACTTAGAGATTGGCATATTCAACGGTTATGAGAACTCGCCGTGTGTTGCTATAGTTCTCCTGAAATGAGTTAAATGGAAGGTCTTATGTGATGAAGTATTAGCCTATCGTCAGTTCTAGAGCTATGATGGAAATTGTGTCTATCGTATATCGGCACGTAATGTGCAGTGAGTAGTATGAAATTTGAAGTAAGGACCAAGGTCACGGTTTGGTCAATGAATGTGATATAAAGAGCTCGGATGAGCAGGAAAGGAGTTTCAGTGTTTTGAGTAAGATGGGTATTAACATCAGTATCATTTGAGATTGGTGTTCTATGAGAAAGGCTTTACATCCCGGTTAGGGACTCCTGATCGCTTTTCAGTGTTAGTGCAGCCGGTGGGTTGAATGTGCAGGCCCGTTTAATTATTCGGAAGATGATGGGAGCTTGACCCACAAGAAGATTGTATAGGTGTGAGTTGTAGTCACTTGATTGGTTAGAAATTTAAACCAAGTATGAGGATTTTGGTGATATCATCCATTTGAGAACTTATGCCTAGAGGGCACTCTGCTTATTGGGTTATAGACCTGTGAAATATTATTGACTTAGCCTGGCACGACCAGGATTGACTTATGGTCGGTGGTTAGATTTAGATGTGAAAGTGAGCCTTGCGTCAGGCCATTTGTGCTTCTTCCAGCAATGCGCCCTTTATGGAGGGATAGTCGCGGTCTTATTTCGCGGTTAGTTAATTCAAGTAAAGATATATTGCGCCATATGAGTGTGCGACGGCTTGGTAAGTTCCTTATGTGTTGAGGTTCCGCTCAGCGGTGATGTTATATGAGCATGATGGCTCTTGAGACTCATATCTTATATCGCACCTCAGTTGTGCTTGAGTTCATAGCCTATAGCGCTATATGTTTTCATTGAGTCCGATATCATGCACCTTAGTGTGCTTATGATCGATATTCAGTATTTTGATGTGACGAGCTATTCAGCTCGACATATGACTCCTTGTGTGAGTCTATATTGTTGGGATCGGGTGGCACGCCCCCATGGTTATATTGTTGGGATCGGGTGGCATGCCGCCATGGTTATATTGTTGGGATCGGGTGGCACGCCGCCATGGGTATACCGTTGGGATTGGGTTGCACGCCGCAATAGTGTGATGTTTATTTCAGTGTCCATAATTGCTCTTACGTGTTCTGTTTCCTATTTTTCTGAGGAAGTCCATGTTAGTGTAAGAGTTGAATAGTTCTCTCTAGTGTTCTCCTTCCTTTTGTATCACGTACGAATTAGTGGATTACTAGCACATTGTGTCATCTTGTGGGACTTTTGATCATGTCAGATATGGCTTATCGCCTGAGCAGTTCATACTGGGTGAGATGAGATTATGTGATTTGGGGTCAGTGCAAACTGATTATACGAAGTATATTATAGAGGAAAGAATCATCCTCTGGTTTAGGACAAGGTAATGGATCTTGTCAGGAGTATAGACCCAATGAATTGTTGATTCAGTTGTTGGTTATGGGTATCGACACATCTCTTCCATCGTGTCAGTATTGTAAAAGTTGGAACAAGACCTATGTAGATCATGAGGTGCGATGCGAGCATCTGATTTGTTGAATTTTTGGCTAATTTGATCATAAAATTATTATTGTGGTCCTGTGGATTTTGAGTTGCAAGATAAGAATCCAGCAAGGTTATGCAGTCATGTTTGAGGACGGCGTTTGAGGAATATTGAGTGATCTCTTGATGAAAACAAGCCTGACATAGAATTACGGATGTTGGAATTAGGCTCTAAGACTTAATTGTTGAATAAGAGGGAATATCTTCAGATTATATCAGGCTAATGTGCCCAGCTGAGTCCTAGATTTATTGGCCCTCTTGAGAGTTTGAGACGTCTTGGGGAGGTTGCTTATGAGTTGGCGTTACCTCCCAGTCTAGCCGGAGTTCACCCCGTATTTCATGTCTCTATGCTCCGGAGATACCATGGTGACCCGTCGCATGAGTTGGATTTCACTTCTGTTCAGCTAGACAAAGATCTGTCTTATGTTGAGGAGCCAGTAGCCATTCTAGACAGGCAGGTCAGGAAGCTAAGGTCACATAACATCGCTTCGGTAAAGGTTCAGTGGCGGGGCCAGCCGGTCGAGGAGGCGACTTGGGAGACCGAGCAGGATATGCGCAGCCAGTACCGTCATCTTTTCACTACTCCAGGTATGTTTTCTATGCTCGTTCGAGGACGAACGCGTCTTTTAAGTGTGGGAAGATGTAACGACCCGGCCGGTCATTTTAGAAAATTACGCCCAAATCCCCAATTTAACTGTTCCCCTAAATTCATTTCTGCTATTGTGGTTTGCCGGGAGAGTCGGTTATGAAATTTGGAGCATTTTGGGACACTTAGTCCCTAAATGAGAGCTTTAAAGTTAGAAAATGGTCTGTAGCCGGAACAATGTTAAGACGACCTCGGAATGGAAATCCGATGGTTCCATTAGCTCTGTTAGGTGATTTCGGGGTCGGGAGCGCGTTCGAAATATATTTTGGAGGTCCGTAGCTCAATTAGGCTTGAAATGCCGAAGTTTGATATTTTGGCGAATCCGAACGATAGGTGAGATTTTGATCCGAGGGTCGGAATGGAATTCCGACAATTCCTATAGCTTTGTTATGTGATTTTGGATATGTCCGCAAATTTTCAGGTCATTCGGACGTCGTTTGGTTGGGTTTTAGATCGAATATGCAATTCGGAAAGTTTTAAGAAATTTAGGCTTGAATTCGATGTGAATTATGGGTTTTGATGTTGTTATACGTGTTTTTATGATTGGAATAAGTTCGTATCATGTTTTGGAGTAGGTTTGTGGTTTTTGTTGGGGTCCCGGGGGCCTCGGGGTGTTTTCGGGTGGTTAAACGGAAGAAAGCACGGAAATTGCAGGTTGAAGTATTCTGGTTCTGTCATTTTCGCCCCTGCGGAAATATGGGCACGGAGGCGAGTCCGCGGGAGCGGACTGAGGAGCGCAGAAGCACTTGTGTTCGCCGAAGCGGGTATTGTTCCGCTGAGGCGGTGTCGCTGGTGCGAACGGTGTTACGCAGAAGCGGTCTAGAGGCGGATTAGGGAGATCCGCAGGAGCGGAGGATTGATCGCCTAGGCGGGTCCGCAGAAACGGAATCTGGTGCGCAGAAGCGGGAGTTCTCGCAGGAGCGATTGTCCAATCGCGGAAGCGGACGTGCGGAAGTGGTCCTTTTCTTGCAGAAGCGGGATTGGCCAGTTAGGCCTGGGATCGCAGAAGCGACCAGTTGGTCGTAGATACGGGCTCGCAGGAGCGGAATTTTATCCGCAGAAGCGGAAATCGCAGAAGATTAATTGTATCAGAAGTTAGAAAATTTCAGAAACATTTCACACATTTGGGGTCTCGGCTTAAGAGGCGATTTGGGCAATTTTTGAGGGAGATTCAAGGGAAAACATTAGGTAATCATCTATGGACTCGTCATATGATTAGTATTGATAATATTATGCAATTATATCATGAAAATGGAGGAATTTGGGGTAATTTATGGAGGATTTAACCCTAGGCTTGAACTTTAGAAAATCAAGGTTTTGAAAGGGCAAATGGAGCCCGAATTTGGTAATTCTTATATGCTTAGACTCGTATTGAGACGAAGGTTCCGAATATATAACTTTCATGATTTTTCGATAAGCATACCGAAAGTCGGGTTTTGGAAACTTGTGGGTTTTGGTGTATTTGGAGTTGTTTTGATTGGGTAAGGCCCAACTGGCCTATTTTGATGTGATTTTTATTGATTTTTATCAGATACTACACTTGTGGAGGCCGACATTCGCGGCAAGAGAGTTGTTTCTTAGCGGTTTTGTACCGGAGTTGAGGTAAGTGACTTGTCCATTTTTCTCTCTGTGTATTCCTTTATTTGCTGTGTTTGTGGACTGCGGGTTCAATTCCCGGACATCCAAGGGTTGCGGGTTCGATTCTCGAAGACCCGAAGTTTATTGATATATTATTGGTAGGGACTGCAGGTTCGATTCCCGAGATCCTGAGTTATTTGTAGGGACAGCGGGTTCGATTCCCGAGATCCTGAGTTATTTTTAGGGACTGCGGGTTCGATTCCTGAGATCCTGAGTTATTTTTAGGGACTGCGGGTTCGATTCCTGAGATCCTGAGTTATTTGTAGGGACTGCGGGTTCGATTCCCGAGATCCTTATTTATTGGTAGGGACTGCGGGCATAACTGGAACCATATATGCAGGAGCTGGTGCAACGGGCACAACTGGCTGAGCTGGCTCGGGTGTGTGAGCCACGGGGGTCTGATTCCCTCCCCCTGCCTGTGAAGATGATACTGCAGCAGTAGCAGCAACTACCTGTGCCAAGCCTGTGCACACTGATAATATCTGAGCCAAGGTCTCCTGAAGACCCGGTATCACAATAGGCACTGCCGGTGCCTGACCCTGAGCTGCCGGAGCGTTTGCCGCTGGAATCTGGTCCTGAGTCTGATCGGCTGGTGGATCAGCAGGTACTGGTGCTGGTGCTGCTGCCCTACCTCTGCCACGACCACGGCCTCCGGGTGCCAATGGTGGTCGTCCGCCACGTCCGTTAGCTCGTGTTCTCGCCATCTGCGAGAGAATAGAATATGGAAAGGTTTAATTTCATGATAACACCAATCGCACGATATGAATTCAAGAAAATGAGGTTTTTCCTAAAGTTTCCGTAGCCCTTCGAAGATAGATACGGACGTCTACGTACCGATCTGCGAAAGCCTACTAAACCGGCTCATGACTCGCGAGTCCTAATAACCTAGAGCTGTGATACCAACTTGTCACGACCCAAATCCGGTCGTGATGGCGCCCAACAATCAAGCTAGGCCAGCCAGACCAACAATTTAATTATAACACAATACCGGTCCCCAAATGGACAACCCAAGAAGAATATATGAGTTTAAGAACTCCAATAATAATAATACTGAACAAAAGTATTGACACTCCCCAAAGATCCGGAGTCACAAGTCTAGAGCCTCTAACAAGATCCAACAGGAAATAGAGAGTACGATATAGAAGTACTCAAGTCTGAATACAAAATATAAAATAACAACTGGAATGAGAGGAGAAGCTAGGTTCTGCGAACGTAGGCAGCTACCTCAGCAACTCGATGTGACACTGCAAACGCTGGAGATGCCCGTCTACTGCTCCTGAGTACCTGAGTCTGCACACAAAAGGTGCAGGGAGTAGGGGTGAGTACTAAGTACTCAGTGAGTAACAAATATATATATGTAGCTGACAGTAAGAAATCCACAAAATACCACAATATGAAGCTACACTACAGTCCGAATCTCCTACGAACTAGCAACAATAATACAATACAGCTACCACAGAGTAATTCAACAAATACGGATGCAATGCAATGCACATAACCGCTACGGCGTGTAGCCCGATCCAATTTAACGTCGACGGCGCTCACTGGGGGTGTGTACAGACTCCGGAGGGGCTCCTACAGCCCAAGCGCAATACTGCTGCGGCGTGCAGCCCGATCCTCACATCAACCACTGCGGCGTGCAGCCCGATCCCATACTCAGTCCACAATAAGCAAATAAGTCACAAAACAATTTATTATCCTTAATTCTAGTTCTCAATTCATAATTTATGAAAAATACTTTTATCTTTATTAGATTTGTAAAAGCCGGTGACTTAGCATTTCAAAAGTGTGATTTCAATTTCCAGGACTAAGATTAGTGATTTAAGCAATTTTAGCTATCACATAAATATTGTCCTTTAAGGACGCTACAGATCGGCACAAGGCCCCAAACAGGGCTTACAGCCCACAAATATAGCAAATACAGTGTATTTCCAACACTAACAACATATTATTCATTTCCGGGATGGACCAAGTCTCAATCCCCAATTGCAATCAATCCCGCACCTGCCACGGTGTGCGAGCCACGCCCTATTAGCGTCACAATGTGCTAAGCCGGGGTTTCGAACCCTCAGACTACTATATACACAAACTACTCACCTCTAGCCGGTCGTAGACTCGTCCGCGATGCCTTTTCCTTTGAATTTAGTTGCCTCGTGTGTAGAATCTAGTCAAATAACAATAATTATATCAAATACGGGTCAAAGAATCATAACCCACTTCAATTTATATGAAATCCGCATAATTACACTAAGTTGGTAAAACCCGACCCTGGGCCCCACTGCTCGGAAAATTCCGAAATTAGTACCAACGCGTTCCTTATCTCGCCACGAGTCCGTGCATATAAAATTTATCAAAATCGGAGTTCAAATGGCCTTCCAAATCCAAAAATCCCGTTTTCAATACTTAGGCCACATTTCTTCAAGATTTCAACCCAATTTCATGAAGATTGATGTTAATACTACCATAAAATGATGTTTTTGAGTCAAGAATCTTACCTCCGACGAATACCCGATGACTTCTCGGTGATTTCCTCGAGTTTTCTTCTCTCTAGGGCTCAAATGTGTGTTTTGGGTTAATGAACCCGTAACTCTCTGTTTCTGGATTAAATTCACTGCCAGGACTTTTTCTTCTACGCAATCGCGACTCGCTTCACGCGATCGCGATGTTCAAAAACTCGGCCTCACGTGATCGCGACTTCCCTCACGCGATCGCGATGTACAATCTCCCGGCTTCACGCGATCGCGTCCCTATTCCTGCGATCGCGTAGCACATTTTTCCCCTGGACCCATTTCTCTTCTACGCAATCGCGTAGATGATCCTGCGATCGCGATGTGCACCCGTTTAATTCTACGCGATCGCGACTTGTTACCCTGCGATCGCGATGCCCTAGCCCCCAGCTCTACGCGATCGCATCCCCCTCCCCGCGATCGCGGAGAGCAAAAGCCTGTTGCGTTTATGACAGCAACCAACTTTCTCTTTTCTTCCAAAAATGGTCCGTTTGGACCCCCGGATTCATCTCGAGACCCCCGGGACCCCAACGAAAACCACCAACATATTCCAAAACATGATACGAACTTGTTCCAATCATAAATACACCATACTAAACATCAAAATCTCCATTTACTCACGGATTCAAGTCTAAGTTTCTTCAAAACTTCCAAAACTAACATTCAATCCAAAACCCGACCAAACGATGTCCGAATGACCTGAAAATTTGCGGACACATCCAAAATCACATAACGAAGCTACAGAAATTGTCGGAATTCCATTCCGACCCCCGGATCAAAATATCGCCTACCATCCGGTTTTCGCCAAAATTCAACATTCGCCAATTCAAGCTTAAAACTACACCGGACCTCCGAATTCAATTCCGATTGTTCTCCTAAGTCATAAATGATCCCCCGGAACTAGTCGAATCATCAGAATCCGATTTCGAGCACTCTAACTCAATAGTCAACTCTTGGTTGACTTTTCATATTCAAGCTTTCTTCAAACATGCTATTTGTTTCATTTTCAATCCAAATCACTCCTAACTCACCCGATATACTCTAATACTGTTTTAAAAGCATAATATATGTAAATGCAAGGTAACGGGGTGGTAATTCCCATAACGACGGGCCGGGTCGTTACAAAAATAGGGCTTGGAGAAAAAATTTTGAATTTATAATTTGAAGGGCCATTTGTGGTCCGAATTGAGAGTTCTTGGTATGTACGGACTCGTGACAAGACGAGGATTCCAGAAATATAAATTTCGCAATTTTTCGGAATGTGGGCCCGGGGCTCGGGTTTTGCCAATTTCGTGATTTTGAGTATTTTTCGAGTTCTTCCGATTGGGTTATGTTCCATTAGCATATTATGATGTATTACTTTTGATTTTGGATAGATTGGACGCGCGTGGAGACAAGTTTAAGGAGAAAAGGCATCGCAGGCATGAGTTTTCGCCGGTTCGAGGTGGGTAATACTTGTAAATGATGTCCAAAGGGTTAGTAAAACCCGTACTTGCACATCTTAGTGTTGTGTTGAGGTGACTTGCACGCCGGATAACGGGCTTGGGGTAGAGCACCATTGGGGATTGTAACTTGGTCTGTACCGCGTAATAAATAATAACACCTAATTGTTTGAAATGAAATTGACGCCTTAATAAAGATATTAATTATCATGAATTGGACTAATTATCATGTTTGGGCTTCGTGCCAATTATTTGAATCCTTCAGGGATTGGTATCATTGTCTTGATAACACTATGCATATTTTTATCTCAATTTAAAGTTTCAAGGTCTTAATGACATTTTTAGCTGTGAGCTAATATGATACTGTTGCCCGAGGGGCTTTCTTGATTATTTTTAGGCTGATTGGGGCCGAGGGCCATATGTTAGGGCATGACGATTTATGTGAGCATATGCATACATATGCATGGATCGAACTGCACGCCGCAATGGTATATGGATCGGGCTGCGCGCCTCAGCAGGTGTGATATTGATATTGCGCTTGGGCTGTAGGAGCCCCTCCGGAGTCTGAACCCCCACTGTGAGTGCGGGCGCCTTTGCATGGATCGGGCTATACGCCACAGCGTCATATGCATTGCATGGCATACATATATTGGTTAACGTGCACTATGTGGCATAACATTTAGCACTCATACATTACTGGAACACATGCATTATTTGCCTTATTGACCGGATCTCCTGGTGGTATTTGTTAAGGAGTGTTGAGCCCGAGGGGCTGATTTGAGTGCAGGCCTGCGCTGCTTGAGATTGTACCCAGGTATTGGTATGTTATCATGAAAGAAAGAAGCTAAAAATGAGATTTCTAAATAATTTACTCACATATGTTGAAAGGGGATAAAATGATAGTGTGTTGAAGTTTAAAGGTAGTTCTGTATTGTGTAGCATGAGATAATGCTTTGCGTGGTTTCCTTTCCTTCAGCATTATTTACTTTTATTACCGCTGAGTTGGAAGTACTCACACCTGACTCCCTGCACCTTGTGTGCAGATCCAGGTACATCACAGTAGAGCTAATTCTATGGCTGCTCGGGAGTGCATTGGATAGTCGAGGTAGCCGCCAGCGTCCACAGGACCTGACTCTCCAATTTATCCTTATTTTGTTCTGTCTATGCCACACTTGTGCACAGTTGTATACACTATCACAGTTTATACTGGTAGAGGCTCATGACTTATGACTCCTAATTCGGTGGGAGGTTTATACTGGTTTTGGGATATCTATCCCCAATGTGCTAGACGTCATTTCATTATATTATTGTTGTTTATGCCTACAAAGGGTAAAGTGAGAGCTGATAGCTCTGTGTTATGAATGGTTGGTCGGGCTAGCCTAGCAATATGTTGGGCGCCATCACGACTAGGTTTTGGGGTCGTGACATAAATGCTTGATATAGATCTGGTATAGCTGTCAATTCTGTTCCATCCATAGTATATACGGTGTTCAATAATCCATAATTGTAGCAGGTTGCTACTAGCTTGGGGTTGGTATTGGGTAGTGCGATAAGTCTGTTAAAGCCTTGTAATCTTTGTGTTATATAATCGGTATTTGGTTCGGTTGTTGTAGCTCTTGGTTTGAGGTTTAAAAAGGTTTGTATTTTATAGATATTTTCTACGTATGTTCTGGTTATATGGTTGTAGGTTTTCTTGTCTTGGCTTAGGTTGTCTACGTATGAAATAGTTTGTGGGGGTACGAATAATGGATCTTTTTGGTATTTTGGAATAAATGGTTTTTCGAATATTTTATTTAGGTTTTGTGTGTATTTTGGTTTACTACTAACTTCTTTTCCCTTGCTTGTTCCTGCAGCTGTATTTAAACAAACGTTATGGGTTTTTAGGAGTTTCCCAACGTCTCCTTCTAGCTCTGGAATTTTACCGTCTTCCGATCGACGTAGTTCCGCATTTTTATAGTCATGCTGCTGACTTGCAGCTTTGAGTTTCTCCTCACTAGATTTTATCTTAATTAGTTTCATTTCCATACTGTCCATTTTTAAAGAAAGGGCAGTGATGATATTGTATAGCTTTTCGGTTGTTTCTTCGTCAGTCTGTGTAGCTTTGTCTTGATGTGTAATCTGCAATGACATTTTTGTTAGTACTATTTACTTCAATTGTAAATGTAAAATTCAGTATATTCAGCACTAGTCTCCGTATTTCTTTCGTTGTAACTGAATCTTGTATCTTCCTCGTTAGCCACCATTTTAGTTGTGTATTATCTGTTCTTATAATAAACTTATTATATACAATAAATGGTTCAAATACCAATAAACATTTATATACTGCATATAATTCCTTTCTATTGATTTCCCATTTTATCTCCGGGTTTGTGAATGTTCCTGAATAATACCTAAAATGATGTTCTATTTTTTCTTTATCATACCTGTATTTTAATACTCCTCCATAGCTTTTTTCACTTGCATCTGATTCTACTATATATGAAATTTTTTTATTTTCATCTGGAAAGTATAGTTTTGGTAGATTTTTACATATTTGTTTAACTTTTCTTACTTGTTTTTTATCTTCTTCACTAAAGTGATACTTTATATCCTTTTTTTTAGATTTTTCTGCAATGGTTTTAAAGTCTCTGCTAATTTTGGTATATATTCCCTTATTTGGTTTACTAATCCTAAAAATGATTGTAGTTACTTTTTTGTATCTAATTGTTCATTTGAATTTATTATTTTTTGTACTATATGAGTTTGCATTTTAATTCCACTTTTATCTATTTCCATTCCTAGAAATTCTATTTGATTTTTTATTATTTCTGCCTTTTTTCTACTTAAGCTTATTCCCGATATTTCTATAATATGTATAAATTTTTCTAATAATATTATATGTTCATCTTGTGTTTTTGAATATAATAATATATCATCAATGTATATTATGCAATTTTCTAGTTGTTTGAAATAGTTATCCATAAAATGGTGATACCTGCCTGGTGCATTTTTATATCCGAAAGGTAACACGTTCCATTCATAAAATCCTTGGGGTACAGTAAATGATGTTAATTTTTTGGATTCTTCTTCTAACTTTAAGTGGTAAAATCCTGATTTACAATCAAATTTACTGAAATAGTTATATCCTTGGATTTGTCTTATTTTTAGTATTTTGTTTGTTATTGGGTAATTATATGTCTTAGTTTTTGCATTTAGTATTTAAAGTTTCAAATGGTATTTTTCTACTCAGCATTTTTTTATAAGGTTATGAAAAACTTGCACAAGGTCTTAATGACATTTTTAGCTGTGAGCTAATGTGATACTGTTGCCCGAGGGGCTTTCTTGATTATTTGTTAGGCTGATTGGGGCCGAGGGCCATATGTTAGGGCATGACGATTTATGTGAGCATATGCATACACATGCATGGATCGGACTGCACGCCGCAGTGGTATATGGATCGGGCTGCGCGCCGCAGCATGTGTGATATTGATATTGCGCTTGGACTGTAGGAGCCCCTCCGGAGTCTGAACCCCCACAGTGAGCGCGGGCGCCTTTGCATGGATCGGGTTGTACGCCACAGCATCATATGCATTGCATGGCATACATACATTGGTTTACGTGTACTACATGACATAACACTTAGCACCCAAACATTACTGGAACACATGCATTATTTGCCTTATCGACCAGATCTCCTGGTGGTATTTGTTAAGGATTGCTGAGCCCGAGGGGCTGATTTGAGTGCAGACCTGCACTGCTTGAGATTTTACCCAGGTATTGGTATGTTATCATGAAAGAAAGAAGCTAAAAATGAGATTTCTAAATAATTTACTCACATATGCTGAAAGGGGATAAAATGATAGTGTGTTGAAGTTTAAAGGTAGTTCTGTATTGTGTAGCATGAGATAGTGCTTTGCGTGGTTTTCTTTCCTTCAGCATTATTTACTTTTATTACCGCTGAGTTGGAAGTACTCACACCCGACTCCCTGCACCTTGTGTGCAGATCCAGGTACATCACATTAGAGATAATTCTATGGCTGCTCGGGAGTGCATTGGACAGTCGAGGTA
>JASVEL010001351.1:0-110043 GCA_032618575.1 Nicotiana noctiflora | reverse complement strand
AGGGACTGCGGGTTCGATTCCCGAGATCCTGAGTTATTTGTAGGGACTGCGGGTTCGATTCCCGAGATCCTGAGTTAGTTGTAGGGACTGCAGGTTCGATTCCCGAGATCCTGAGTTATTTGTAGGGACTGCGGGTTCGATTCCCGAGATCCTGAGTTATTGGTAGGGACTGCGGGTTCGATTCCGGAGATCCTGAGTTATTGAGATATTATTGAGACATGGGCTGCGGGTTCGATTCCCGGAGACCCAGGGGTGCTGTTAATGGGACTGTGGGTTCAATTCCCACAGGTCCTGGACTTATTAATTGAGTTTGTTACTTGTTGTTAGTTAATTGTAGACGGTGGCAGTAACCATTTTATTGTTGTTATTTCGGAATTATTATCGTTAAACTACTTATTATTGTTATTATCATTTTTGTAACTGTTTTCTCTCAGTAGGTCCATGACCTTCCTCGTCACCACTCCATCGAGGTTAGGCTTGGCACTTACTAAGTACCGCCATGGTGTACTCATGCTACTCTTATGCACACTTTTGTTGTGCAGATCCAGGTACATCAGGACAGACTCATATCAGGTGATTCAGCAGCGTTTTGGGAGACCTTGAGGTATGATCTGCTACGTCCGCGGATCCGGAGGCCTTCCTTCTATTCTATTAGTACTAGTAGTTATTTTTCCTTCACTTCATTGTTAGAAACTCTTTATACATAGAGCCACAGTTGTATATTCCCTTTTAGTCTGTGTTACCCGTGGGATTCCAGGTCTTGGTAGTGTTCTATACAGTGTATTTGATGGGTGTATATGCCAAGTGGCACGGATTACATTCCTTTTATCTTATTTCTTGCTAAATCTTATTAAATGTTCATAAACTTGTATAATCCGCAATGTGTTAGGCTTACCTAGTCGTGGGGACCGGGTGCCATCATGACATGTTCACGATTGGTGAACTAGGGTCGTGACAGTTTTATAGGATGATGCGAAAGGCTCTTCAATTACAAACATTTTAAGATATATGCAAAACATGAATAATGTCTTTAATTTCGATTATAAGCACACTAAGGTGAATGATATCAGACACAAGGAAACATATAGCGCTACAGGATACAAACTCAAGCACAACTGAGGTGCGATATATGATCTGAGTTTCGAGAGCCATCATGCTCATATAACATCACCGCTGAGCGGAACCTCAACACATAAGGAACTTTCCAAGCCGTCTCACACTCATACGGCGCAATATATCTTTACATGAATTGACTAACCGCGAAATAAGACCGCGACTATCCCTCCACAAAGGTCGCATTGCTGGAAGAAACACAACCGGCCTAACGCAAGGCTCACTTCCACATTTAAATCTATCCACCGACCTTAAGTCTATCGTGGTCGTGCCAAGCTAAGTCAATAATATTTCACAGGTCTATAACCCAATAAGCAGAGTGCCCTCCACGCATAAATTCTCAAATGGATGATATCACCAAAATCCTCATACTTGGTTTAAATTTCTAACCAATCAAGTGACTACAAGTCACACCTATACAATCTTCTTGTGGGTCAAGCTCCCACCATCTTCCGAATAATTAAACGGACCTGCACATTCAAAACATCGGTTGCACTGACACTGAAAAGCGATCAGGAGTCCTTAACTGAGATGCAAAGCCTTTCTCACAGAACACCGATCTCAAGTGATACCGACGTTAATACCCATCTTACTCAAAACACCGAAACTCCTTTCCTGCTCATCCGAGCTCTTTATATCACATTTATTGACCAAACTGCAACCTTGGTCCTTACTTCAAATTCCATACCACTCACTATACCTCACGTGTCGATATATGATATACACGATTTCCATCACAACTCTAGAACTGACAATAGGCTAATACTACATCACATAAGACCTTCTATTTAACTCACTTCAGGAGAACTATTGCAACATACAGGCGAATTCTCATAACCGTTGAATATGCCAATCTCTAAGTAGTGGGCCAAGCCACCATAACCCCTTTCTGAGGTCTGCCTACTCATAACAGGCCCTTAACAGAAGAATACTTCAGAATAACATCAATCACTGTGGCCGACAAGTCTCAAATGCACCGCCACAAATCGCATGCATAACTCGATCACGTTATATGAACCGATCATTGACACCAATATGCCAACTCAACTATGGCTAATCAATCTACTTCCTTCCAGTTAATCCTGGATTGCCTTAGAAATGTTAATATCTCCCTTAAATACCTAACTTATTCCAACCGCACTTACCCCGAGTGACCTTAAATCATGAGGCCATGCTATCTCAAGAACGACGACCATTTCATGTCTCTCAAATACTACACCACAAGTCAAAACATCATAGATCGTTTTGTGCCTTTCTTCATAAGTTGCTTCAAAAGCTTGAGCCTCAACCGTACTTATAGATTCAGAATTATCAGGCACCACACTTTACCTCTTGAATTCACTAGGACCGCTTTTGAGAGCCATCCGGCCCTGACGTGCCCCACTACGCAACCAACTCTACTGAATTTTATAACATATGAATACCCTCTCGATAAAGCCCCCAGCGAAACCACTTCCCTCGCAACCTGCACCTGTACGAGGCGTAAATCAGGAATCCTCCCTCAAGTTTGAACGTGTGCCAGATAGGCTGACCATAACATGCATTCAACAATTCATATACTCAATTACCACTCATGGTCCTTTTCTGTGGCTGGAATAACACAATAATACGCTAGTATCCAGAATTCACACGGGTAATTAACCATGCGACCCAATCTTAAGCGGTGGGACTCTCCCACTTAGCCCAAAGCCACTATTACACGACTCTCGAACACATTAGAACCATTCTCTCAAGTCATTTACTATTATTCAACTGCAACTCACTTGATCCAACGAATATAACCACCCGTGCTCTATTAGCACTCTAACACCATAGGGTATGAACTCATCCCAATACAACCAAGCATCTTCCCGCTCTATGTATCGAGCATTCTTTACCACGACAGCTTAAGACATACCGTGATTCTCACACCTACAAAGCACCATGTAGCCTTCGCCGAAGTCTTCACTGCTGATAATGAAATGTAGAGTTATTATGGACACAGGAACATCAAAAGTCCCAACATCATACCATACGAGTCTCAACTCTTACTCATCCACAAGTTTCAAAGAACTTTTTGAGTAGCACCTAAATACAGCGCAGGCCAAATGTGATATGACACATGACCCATAATTTGATCGTTGATAGTGAAATCCTTTCACTTGGCACGAAGCCATAAGATACATCTTGCTAATCCATGATACTAGCCTTTATCATTCATACGTCTTCATCATAAGACAGCCTAAGACATTCGTTTGGTACATGTCCTTCTTAAGATAGTTAAACTCATTTTCCCCAGTATCTCTGCTGGCTGAATCTTTCGCTAAATAGATATCTCATATGAACCATATAGTCCTTATTACCACCAACTATCTTTAGATCTATATCCACCTTGTGATTCTACCATTATCGCGACGATTAGGCAGTTAAGTAAACCTTCTCAAGACCGTACTTATCAACCGAATGGCAGAACCTAGTGCACCCCCATGTGCATAATTGAAGTTCTCTCAATTCTCTTGCATTATCGATATGGATGACACGCGGTAACAATGGTTGAGTAAATTCTTGACTCCCTTGAGATCTCTTTGCAGCGTCACGAACCATCGGTGCATACTTGATCCCGAGTGCGCAATTTCAATACACGAGTGGATGCAAAAGAACATATGACATAGGCTTCAACTGATTAATGGCGCACGATAAGGAATTCAAAGAATTGAAGAGTTTCCTAAACAGTTACATAGCCTCTCCTAGATAAATACAGACGTCTCCGTATCGATCAGCGAGACTCTAAGTAACCGGTCTGTGTCCCGTGACTCCTATGAACCTAGAGCTCTGATACCAACTTGTCACGACTCTAGTTCACCAATCGTGAACATGTCGTGATGGCACCCAGTCCCCGCGACTAGGTAAGCCTAACACATTGCGGAAAATACGAGTTTGTGAACATTAAACAAGAAATAGCGGAAAAACGATATAAAATAGGAATGTAATATGTGCCGCTTGGCACATACACTCGGCGAACACACTGTATAAAAATACCACCAAGATCCGGAATCCCACGGGTAACACAGACAAAACGAGATTATACAACTGTGGCTCTATATGTAAAGATTATCTAACAACAACTTGAAAGAAAACATCTACTAATACTATCAGAATAGAAGGAAGGCCTCCGGATCCGCGGACGTAGCAGATCATACCTCGAGGTCTCCCAAAATGCTGCTGAATCACCTAATATGAGCCTGTCCCGATGTACCTGGATCTGCACCACAAAAGTGTGCAGAAAAGTAGCATGAGTACACCATGGTGGTACTCAGTAAGTGCCAAGCCTAACCTCGATGGAGTAGTGACGAGGAAGGTCAGGGCCCTACTGAGAGAACAATAACATAATGATATTAACAATATTAAGCAGTTTAAATGATAAAAACTTTGAAATAACAACAATAAAGTGATTACTGCAACCGTCTACAATTAAATAACAACAAGTAACAAACTCAATCTTATCTCCGGGAATCGAACCCGCAGTCCCTACCAATAACTCAGGATCTCCAAGAATCGAACCCGCAGTCCCTACCAATAACTCAGGATCTCCGGGAATCGAACCCGCAATTCCTACCAATAACTCAGGATCTCTAGAGTGAGAAAGTGACGGGAAATAGCTGGGAGATCATCGGAATATTGTCGGAGGTAAGTTTCGTGGTTTAATTACACACTTTTATCATGAAATCATGGATTATTTCTATGAAAATGGAGGATTTAATGTGGGTTTTAAGCCTAAGGCCTAAAATTGTAGAAAATACCGATTTGAGCAGGCAAATGGAGTCCGAATTTGGTAAATTTGATATGCCTAGACTCGTATTGAGACGAGGGTTCCGAATATGTAATTTTTATAATTTTTCGAGAAGCACACCAAAAGTCGGGTTTTGACAACTTTGTGGGTTTTGATACAATTTGGGTTATTTCAAATGAATTGCGTGAAATTAGCATATATTGATGCATTCTCTATGATTTTGAGCAGATTTGGCATCCGAGGAGATTGATTTGCGAGGCAAGCGCAAAGCGGATTGAAGCTTCTACCGGTTCGAGATGAGTGGTGGTAGTAAATAATGTACTGAGGGTTTGAAACCCCGTACTAGCACTTCACAGAGCTATGTTGAGATGAGACACGCGTCATGTGATGGGCGTGGTGGCATTGTGATTTGGGGATTGGACTTGGTCTTTCCCGACTGATAGCGTATTATGTATTATGACTGTGAATGAGAGTATAACTGTGTAATTGGGCTACTAACCATGTTTGGGGCCTTGTGCCGACCTGTAGAGTATTAGGGTAGCCAATAGAGCTCAGCGACCCTTATATCATGCTGGATACAATCACCCAGCCGTAGTATATCATGCTGGATACATTCACCCAGCCGTAGTATATCATGCTGGATACATACACCCAGCCGTAGTATATCATGCTGGATACATTCACCCAACCATAGTATATCATCTTGGATACATACACCCAGCCGTAGTATATCATGCTGGATACATTCACCCAGCCGTAGTATATCATGCTGGATACATTCACCCAGCCGTAGTATATCATGCTGGATACATTCACCCAGCCGTAGTACATCATGCTGGATACATTCACCCAGCCGTAGTATATTATGCTGGATACATTCACCTAGCCGTAGTATATCATGCTGGATACATTCACCCAGCCGTAGTATATCATGCTGGATACATTCACCCAGCCGTAGTATATCATGCTGGATACATACACCCAGCCGTAGTATATCATGCTGGATACATACACCCAGCCGTAGTATATCATGCTAGATACATACACTCAGTCGTAGTTATAGTTTATAGCATATCATGAGCCAGTACTAGATGTGTACTGTGAGAGAGACTACCTAGGGTGGAATTCCCTGTACTACCTAAGTGGGCCTGAGTGGCCAAGTCTATACCGACTGAGATAGAGTCGAGGGACCCACTGTGAGATATTATATTGAGCCTGAAAGGCCAAGTCTATTCTGACTGAGATAGGGTCAAGGACCCACTGTGATATATTATATGGGGCCTGTGAGGCGAAGTGTATACTGACTGAGATAGGGTCAAGGACCTACTATGATATATTATATTGGGCCTGAGAGGCCAGGTGTATACTGACTGGGATAGGGTCGAGAACCCACTATGAGGTATTATATATATACCTATATTGGATCGGGCTGCACGCCGCAGCACTATATGTATTGGATCGGACTGCACGCCGCACTGATATATATGTGGATCGGACTGCACGCCGCAGTAATATACAAGTGGGACGGACTGTACACCGCAGTAATATTGCGCTTGGGCTGTAGGAGCCCCTTCAGAGTCTGAGTCTGCACACATTCCAGTGAGCGCTAGTATATTATGGGATCGGGCTGCACGCCGCAGCAGTATAATTATATATGTGTAATAATTGTGTGGATCGTGCTGCACGCCGCAGTATCATAGCGCTTGGGCCTAGGGAGCCTCTCCAAAGTCTGTATACACCCCCAGTGAGCGCCGTCGACGTTAAATGGAGCGGGCTGGGCGCCACAGCGGTATATGTATTGGAGCGGGCTGCACGCCGCATCGTTTTACTTATACATTTATATATATATACCTATATATACACATCACAGCGGGCTAGGCGCCGCCGCATTTTAGACATATGTATACATATATATATACACTGGATCGATTGTATGCCGTAGCAGTACGAGTGAGGACTAGGTCAGTCTGGGACCTTGGTGAGATAGATGTGAACTGTTTAATGATAGTACAGGTGTTCTCACTTCCAGTTGTTATTTATTATTATTACTCACTGAGTTGAAATATACTCACCCCACTCCCCTGCATTTTTGTGCAGATATACAGGTTCATGAGGGCAGTTGAGCTATCGCAACTACTTGTGTTATCGCCATTCCGTGGAGACATCGAGGTAGCTGCCGACGTCGGCAATACCTGACCTTTTTCTTTTTATCATTTTGTTGTCTCCATTCTGCTTAGACCTGATTGTGTAGTAGATCTCACCTGTAGAGGCTCAGACTTGTGACACCACGATTTGGTTGGGACTGCATTCGTGTATTTCATTTCTACACTTCTTGATTTGTTATAAAGACAAGCTAATTATGCCGATTAATCAGTATTGATTTATAAATGGGCTGGTTTAAATAGATAAGATGGTCGGGCTTGCCTAGCAATGTGTTGGGCACCATCACGACCGGGGTTTGGGTCGTGACAGTTATCTTTCTAAGTACATAAAAGATTAACATCTTATAATTATCTGCCATCTCGTCTAGTAGGTATGTTATCATTATTTCATGTATTGCTATTATTCTTATGATATTCCTTCTAATCTTCTTACTTTACTATCATATTCATCATATAATAATAAGATATAAAGAACAATTTTTCTGGTCACTACCATGGCCCTTTGCTCTAATCATTTACCCTAGCAATGTCCTCAACCGCGTTACTCCCCTAAACGGCATATCCTCGCCTTACCGGTTTCCCATTAGGATTGACTTAGCCTGGGTTTAATTTTAGCATACTTCCATGGCAAACTCGCTCAAATTATTCTTTATTACATTATTATAACATGATGAAAGTTATAGTATTATGAGATGATTATCAGGAATATAAGAGTTTAGCTATGCATAATCATAAATTGATATACATGTTCTTGTAGATTTGTTATTTCTAGCATAGATTCGGATTTTTGTTCCATAGCTTTGAAAAACTTAATATCTTTTCTATTATAAGTATTTGAGAGAATTTTTACAAAGATGTAAAGAAGGCTTTTGCTTCCCGTAGAGAAGTCTTATCCTTCTTCTCTTATCCGCTAATCTATTTATATTAGTCCTATAACGCGTTAACTATTTCTTGACGCGTTTTTTCTACTGTTTCCTTTACATAAAATAATAAAAAAAAATACTAACAATGCTTTAATAATTTATATTATATTCCTATCTAGCTTTTTCTTTTTATCTCGTCCGTTGCTTTATCTGCTTAGTGCTCCACTTTATTTTGTCCGGTTTGGTGGATGTTGCTTTCCTATCTTTATGTCACTATCTTGCTTTGTCTTGTTCTTCATTTTTCTTTGCCTAATCTTTGATTTTGCTGAATTCCATCCGTAGCTTTTCTTTTGGTTGTTACATGTCACTTTTGCCTTCTTTTCCTCTTTAGCTTTTGTCTTCTTCTCTTCTTTCTCTTCTTACCTTTTGTCTTCTTCTCTTTTTCTTCTTAGCTTCATGATAGATTTATTACATTGTCTCCGTAGTTTATTCAAATTCTATTTCTGGAATATTATTATCTTCTCCGTTATACTTTGTACATAGATGGTCTGAGTACTTTTAACTTACTAATTTACAATATCTAGCTAATAAATTTTCTGAAATAAATTTTTTTTTGATAGCTCTTGTTTGGGGCATCTTCTCTGGATTTAATAGTGTTATGACCCACTGTCTAACTTCTTCCATGTCTAGTTGTCTTACTTCTCCGGAATGTGAATATATCATGACTTGGTCCCTTGAATAATAGCTCCATATCGGGTTTCCATTGGTATAGTTTGTAGCTAATTCTTGTACAATAGTTGCTATTCCTATAGTTCGTTTATTAGCATAAAATTCCGGTATATCTAATTTTGGTATCTCGGGTTGCTGTTGAATAATTTCTGGGATGATCATTTCCCTGGTCAATCCTATCTTTACCACTTTAATTGGTGGCTTTATCTCATCAAATAATATATCTGCTGGTGCCGCATAACACTTGATAAAAAATAATTTGCCTTTAGTAACTCGCTTATAATTCATAAATGCTTTATATAGATCTGGTATAGCTGTCAATTCTGTTCCATCCATAGTATATACGGTGTTTAATAATCCATAATTGTAGCAGGTTGCTACTAGCTTGGGGTTGGTATTGGGTAGTGCGATAAGTCTGTTATAGCCTTGTAATCTTTGTGTTATATAATCGGTATTTGGTTCGGTTGTTGTAGCTCTTGGTTTGAGGTTTAAAAAGGTTTGTATTTTATAGATATTTTCTACGTATGTTCTGGTTATATGGTTGTAGGTTTTCTTGTCTTGGCTTAGGCTGTCTACGTATGAAATAGTTTGTGGGGGTACGAATAATGGATCTTTTTGGTATTTTGGAAAAAATGGTTTTTCGAATATTTTATTTAGATTTTGTGTGTAATTTGGTTTACTACTAACTTCTTTTCCCTTGCTTGTTCCTGCAGCTATATTTAAACAAACGTTATGGGTTTTTAGGAGTTTCCCAACATCTCCTTCTAGCTCTGGAATTTTACCGTCTTTCGATCGACGTAGTTCCGCATTTTTATAGTCATGCTGCTGACTTGTAGCTTTGAGTTTCTCCTCACTAGATTTTATCTTGTTTAGTTTCATTTCCATACTGTCCATTTTTAAAGAAAGGGTAGTGATGATATTGTATAGCTTTTCGGTTGTTTCTTCGTCAGTCTGTGTAGCTTTGTCTTGATATGTAATCTGCAATGACATTTTTGTTAGTACTAATTACTTCAATTGTAAATGTAAAATTCAGTATATTCAATACAAGCTTTCGTATTTCCTTTGTTGTAACTGAATCTTGTATCTTCCTGGTTAGCCACCATTTTACTTGTGTATTATCTGTTCTTATAATAAACTTATTATATACAATATATGGTTCAAATGCCAATAAACATTTATATACTGCATATAATTCCTTTCTATTGATTTCCCATTTTATCTCCGGGTTTGTGAATGTTCCTGAATAATACCTACAATGATGTTCTATTTTTTCTTTATCATACCAGTATTTTAATACTCCTCCATAGCTTTTTTCACTTGCATCTGATTCTACTATATATGAAAATTTTTTATTTTCATCTAGGAAGTATAGTTTTGGTAGATTTTTACATATTTGTTTAACTTTTCTTACTTGTTTTTTATCTTCTTCACTAAAGTGATACTCTATATCCTTTTTTAGATTTTTCTGCAATGGTTTTAAAGTCTCTGCTAATTTTGGTATATATTCTCTTACTTGGTTTACTAATCCTAAAAATGATTGTAGTTTCTTTTTTGTACCTAATTGTTCATTTTAATTTATTATTTTTTGTACTATATGAGTTTGCATTTTAATTCCACTTTTATCTATTTCAATTCCTAGAAATACTATTTGATTTTTTATTATTTCTGCCATTTTTCTACTTAAGCTTATTCCCGATATTTCTATAATATGTATAAATTTTTCTAATAATATTATATGTTCATCTTGTGTTTTTGAATATAATAATATATCATCAATGTATATTATGCAATTTTCTAGTTGTTTGAAATAGTTATCCATAAAATGTTGATACCTGCCTGGTGCATTTTTATATCCGAAAGGTAATACGTTCCATTCATAAAATCCTTGGGGTATAGTAAATGTTGTTAATTTTTTGGATTCTTCTTCTAACTTTAAGTGGTAAAATCCTTATTTACAATCAAATTTACTAAAATAGTTATATCCTTGGATTTGTCTTATTTTTAGTATTTTGTTTGGTTGTCGCGACCCTAGTTCACCAATCGTGAACATGTCGTGATGGCACCCAGTCTCCATGACTAGGTAAGCCTAACACGTTGCGGAATATACAAGTTATGAACATTTAAATAAGATTTAGCGGAAGATAGCATAATAAGAAATGTAATCCGTGCCGCTTGACACATAGATCCGTCAAAACACACTGTATAAAACACCACCAAGATCCGGAATCCCACGGGTAACACAGACTAAAAGGGAATATACAACTGTGGCTCTATGTATAAAGAGAATCTAACAACGAAGTGAAGGGAAAATATCTACTAGAAGGAAGGCCTCCGGATCCGCGGACGTAGCAGATCATACCTCGAGGTCTCCCAAAACACTGTTGAATCACCTGGTATGAGCCTTTCCTGATGTACCTGGATCTGCACAACAAAAGTGTGCAGAAGAGTAGCATAAGTACACCACGGCGGTACTCAGTAAGTGCCAAGCCTAACCTCGATGGAGTAGTGACGAGGAAGATCAGGGCCCTACTGAGAGAAAACAATTACAAGATGATGATAATAATAATAATAATAATAATAATAATAATAATAATAATAATAATAATAATAATAATAATAATAATAATAATAATAATAATAATAATAATAATAATAATAATAATAATAATAATAAGCAGTTTAAATGATAAGAATCCTGAAATAACAACAATAAAACGATTACTACAGCCGTCTACAATTAAGTTAACAACAAGTAACAACTCAATTAACAAGTCCAGAACCTGTGGGAATTGAACCCACAGTCCCATTAACAGTACCCCAGGGTCTCCGGGAATCGAACCCGCAGCCCATGTCTCAATAATATATCAATAACTCGGGATCTCCGGGAATCGAACCCGCAGTCCCTACAAATAACTCGAGAACTCGGGAATCGGTCTCCGGGAATCGAACCCGCAGCCCATGTCTCAATAATATATCAATAACTCGGGATCTCCGGGAATCGAACCCGCAGTCCCTACAAATAACTCGGGATCTCGGGAATCGAACCCGCAGTCCCTACAAATGACTCAGGATCTCGGGAATCGAACCCGCAGTCCCTACAAATAACTCAGGATCTCAGGAAATCAAACCCGCAGTCCCTACCAATATCACTCCGGGTCTCTGGGAATCGAACCCACAGCCCTGGGTCTCCGGTAATTGAACCCGCAGTCCACTAACACATCAAATAAAGAAAACACACAGAGAGAATATAATATGTTTAACTACAACTTCACCGAAACTAGTGCCAACAATTTATCAGGAAGTTTAAGTAAGTCAACTAGGCAATTAGACATGTTGAATCCTAGCTAATCATGCTTTTCTAACTAATATCGGGTAAAGTAACGTTTTTATCAGCTAAGAGCAGAAATATCACTAATCAGACAATTCAAGTAATGTGTGTGTTACAACAACCAGCGCATGTACACGCCCGTTACCTCGCGTATAAGGCATTTAAACTATCACAAAATATCCTAGGGGTGAAAGTTCCCCCACACGAGGTTAGACAAGCCACTTACCTCGACTCCGGTACAAAACCGCTAAGAGACAACTCTCTTGCCGCGAATGTCGGCCTCCACAGGTGTAGTATCTGATAAAAGTCAATGGAATCACATCAAAATAGGCCAATTGGGCATTACCCAATCAAAACAATCGAATTACACCAAAACCACAAAGTTGCCAAAACCCGACTTTCGGTACGCTTCTCGAAAAATTACGAAAGTTACATTTTCGGATTCCTTATCTCAACACGAGTCTAACCATACCAAGAACACCCAAATCGGACCACAAATGGCCCATCAAATCCTTGATTCTATCCAAGAGGGTTTTCTACCCTTTTTAACAAAAATTCTCAAATTAAAGACTAAAACTTGCAATAGATTCGAGTTATACAACCAAAATTGAGTTAAGAGTACTTACCCTTTTGATTTCTCCAAAAATCTCCCAAAAAATCGCCTTACCCGAGCTCCAAATCGTCAAAAATGGCAAATTGGACGAAGTTTGAACTTTATTCTGCTGCCCAGGTATTTGTTCTTCGCGTTCGCGGTGCTTCTCTCGCGTTCGCGAAGAACAAACTCCCAAAAATACATTTTTCCAACTTTGCTCGGACAGCCTCTATTGCAATGGTCATAACGTTTTACACATAACTCGAAATGACTATTATAATATGTTTCTGAAAAATAGATTCAAAGGGCTACAACTTTCATTTTTGAATTACCTCAAAATTCCTTGTAGATAAAAGGATATGAGCTTCCGAAGTAGGACCTGTGCGACAGAAAAATCCTTCTTCGCGAACGCGAGGAACTGTTCGCGAACGCGAAGAACAAAGTCTTAGAGGCCAAATTCTTCTTTGCAAACGCGATAGGACCCTCGCGAACGCGAAGAACAATACCAGATACCGGAACAGCAGTCCAAAAACTTCCAAAAATGACCCGTTAGGCATCCGAAATCATCCCGAGGCCCCGGGACCCCAACGAAAACCACCAACATACTACAAAACATGATACGAACTTGTTCCAATCATGAAAACACCATCATAAACATCAAAATCACCAATTACACACGGATTCAAGGCTAAGTTTCTTCAAAACTTTCGAAACTAACATTCAATCAAATACCCGACCAAACGACGTCCGAATGACCTTAGAATTTGCGGACATATCCAAAATCACATAACGAAGCTACAGAAATTGTCGGAATTCCATTCCGACCCCCAGATCAAAATCTCACCTAACGTCCGGATTCGCCATAAATTCAAACTTCGGCATTTCAAGCCTAATTGAGCTACTGACCTCCAAAATATTTTCCGAACGCGCTCCCAACCCTAAAATCACCTAACAGAGCTAATGGAACCATCGGATTTCCATTCCGAGGTTGTCTTAACACTGTTCTGGCTACAGACCATTTTCTAACTTTAAAGCTCTCATTTAGGGACTAAGTGTCCCAAAATGCTCCAAATTTCAGAACCGACTCTCCCGGCAAACCACAATAGCAGAAATGAACTTAAGAAAATCGTTAAATTGGGGATCGAGGCATAATTTTCTAAAACGACCGGCCGGGTCATTACATCTTCCCACACTTAAAAGATTCGTTCGTCGTCGAACGAGCATAGAAAACATACCTGGAGTGGTGAAGAGATGAGGGTACTGGCTGCTCATATGTAATGACCCGGCCTGTCATTACGGGAGTTATCACCATGTTTTCTTCATTTAATACTTCAATATGCTAATTTATATGTGTTCGGAAAGTTAGAAGCAAATCGGAAGAAATTTAGATAAAAATGAGGCCATAAACCTCTTTATGAGAAGAATAGGTTGGAAAAATCAACCAAAGGTTGACCGATGAGTTAGACAGCTCGGAATTGAATTCTGATGATTCTACTAGTTTCGAGGGATCATGTATGACTTAGGAGAGCAATCGGAATCGAATTCAGAGGTCAGGTGTAGTTTTAGGCTTGAATTGGCTAAGGTTGAATTTTGGCGAATTCCGGATGGTAGGTGAGATTTTCATCCGAGGGTCGGAATGGAATTTTGAGAGTTGCAGTAGCTACATTAGGTGATTTTGGATATTCTGGCAAAGTTTCAAGTCATTCGGACGTGTTTAGGATGGGTTTTAGATCAAATGCAAGTTTCGAAAGTTTTAGATGAACTTAGGCTTGAATCCGATGTAAATTTGGTGTTTTGAGAGTGAAACTAAGTTTGCATGATCATATGTGGCATGTTATATGTTCGTATGCAGTCCCAAGGAGCTCGGGTCAGTTTCAGATAGGTTTGGGTTGCGGTATGCTCGTTTTTCTTATGCTTCTTCAAGCATAAATGATATCATATTGAACACATGAGCTCCGATTACTGTTTTGAATGAAGCATTAGATCCGTATCGTAATTACGGACCCGTAGAAAAAAGAATCATCAAATTTGGACATCGTATGAGGATTTTATGGCCATTTTACTAAAGTTGCCCAGATTTTCAGGTTAATGACGAAACTGCCCCTGACGGCGTATTAAAAACCTGCACTATTTGCAAATATTAAAACCTACATATCTCCTTCATTATAAGGTCAAATTGAGTGATTCAAAAGCCTAAATTCATTAGAATTTCACAAGGAATCCATTGAGAGCAGTAAACAGCATGAAAAGTATACCTATAATGAGCAGGTCGAGTTTTCTTCCAATTTTGGAACGGGAAGAAGTTTCTGAGGCGATTTTTAAGAGAGAAATCAATGGGTAATCACTGGAGGCAAGTTTCTTGACTAAAAAATATGATTTTATACTAGAATCAACACGAAAATTCTTGAAATTGGGTAGAATTTGTGAAGAATTAGGGCCTAAATCATGAAAACGAATTTTTGGGTTTTGAAAGGCCATTCGAACTCCGATTTCGATAAATTTTATGTGCACGGACTCGTGGCGAGATGAGGAATCCGTTGGTATGAATTTCAGAATTTTTCGAGAAGCAGGCCCGGGGTCCGGGTTTTACCAACTTGGTGTATTATCGCGTATTTCGCATAAATTGAATTGGTTTATGTTTCTTTGACCTGTATTTGATATAATTGTTGTGGTTTGACTAGATTCCACGCACACGGAGGGGAAATTGAAAGGAGAAGGTATCGCGGACGAGTCTTCAACCGGCTAGAGGTGAGTAGTTAGTGTATATGGTAGCCTGAGGGTTCGAAACCCCGACTTAGCCCATTGTGACGCTAGTAGGGCATGGCTCGCACCCCGTGGCAGGTGCGAGATTGATTGTGACTGGGGATTGAGACTTAGTCCATCCCGGATGTGAATAATATGCTATATGCGGTTGAAACGCACATTGTGTTAGATATATTTTTTGGGCTGTAAGCCATGTTTGGGCCTTGTGCCAACCTGTAGTATCCCTAGGGGATAGTTATATGTTTGTGATAGCTATACTTGCTTAATCACGGATCTCAGTCCTGGTTTGAAATCACCGTATTGAAATGCTAAGTCACCTGTTTTGGGAAAAATTAAATAAAAGTTAAAGTATTTTCATAATTTATGAATTGGAACCTTGTAATAAATAAATTGAGCTATTGTGTGACTTATATGTTTGTTGTGGACTAAGGATGGATCGGGCTGCACGCCGCAGCGGTTGATATGAGGAACGGGCTGCACGCCGCCACGCCGCAGTGGTTGATATGAGGATCGGGCTGCACGCCGCAGCGGTATTGCGCTTGGGCTGTAGGAGCCCCTCCGGAGTCTGTACACACCCCCAGTGAGCGCCGTCGACGTTAAATGGATCGGGCTACACGTCGTAGCGGTTATGTACTTTGCATTGCATCTTTGTCTGTGAATTATCTGTGATAGTGGTAATGTATTGTTGTTATTGCTAGTTCGTAGGAGGAATCGGACCGTAGTTTAGCTTCATTATGTGGTATTCTGTGGATTTCTTACTTTCAGCTATTTGTATATATTTATTACTCACTGAGTACTTAATACTCACCCCTACTCCCGACACCTTTGTGTGCAGATTCAGGTACATAGGAGGGATAGATGAGCACTCCACCTTTTATCAGTATTTATCCGAGTTGTTGAGGTAGCTGCTGGCGTTCGCAGGACCTGGCTTCTCTTCTTATTCTAGTTTTCCTTTGTAGATACATTTTTCAGATTTGAGTATTTGGTTTAGATATTGTTATCCGATCATGTTTAGAGACTCTAGACTCGTGACCCTAGATCTTTGGGGGGTTATTCAGTTTAGCTTTATTATTGATAATAATATCCAGGTAATTGGTTTGAGCTTCATGCTCGGGATGAGAGTGTAAATGGTCGGGCTTGCCTAGCAGTTGTGTTGGGCGCCATCACGATCGGGATTGGGGTCGTGACAAGTTGGTATCAGAGCCTAGGTTACTAGGCCTTATGAGTCTTGAGCCGGTTGGTAGAGACTTGTGGATCGGTACGGGGATGCTTGTAATTATCCTCGGGAGGCTGCAAACCTTTAGGAAACACTTCATATTTCTTGGAATTCTTATCGTGTGTACTTGATTCGGCTTTAGATATAATTCTTGGAAATTTCTTCCATACGCCTGTACGCGCACTCGAACGCTCAGTAATATAATTGCCTTGATGGCTTGTGATTCCCTGGTCGAGGGGCGAGATATAATCTCTGCGAGTTCATGTTAGGCCAGTCGGGAGGACTTGAGGCCAGATCTTTGTCTATGACATGAGCACCAAAATGCTGATTTTACAAATAGGTATTATGAAATTTCGTGTGATCGGTATTATTCCTAACTGTGGAAATGGCAGCTTAATAATATACGAGCTGTCAGGTGTTAGATCCTTATTGTAATCTATTGTGTAGCCCTGAGCTATGGGCGTGGTGAATATTTATCATATCTCTTAGTTGGAAGGTAAAGTGCCTTACGTGTAGTAAAACGAGTTTAGACTGAGGAAGACTAAAGTGATTATGCTATGTATATCCTGCTGGAAGGTGTTGTACTGAAATACTAGATTGATTCAAAGTAGGTGGGTGGATACGAATGTGTAATTGAAGGGTATTTGATATGTGTTATGATGCGAGCAGGTGTAGTGCAGGTTCAGGTATAAATTGTGATAATATAACCCGTGTAGTATTGAGATTAATGTTGTTGATATACATTGTGATGTCTTGTTGAGTTGGGGATGTATTGTTAGGATGGTTTTGGTGATTCTATGGCAGGTGGATAGGCCAAATGACAAAGGAAACTCTATCGAAATTTTTGGAAAAATTTGGGACTTAGAAAAGATTTCTGTCACCTAAAGAGAGTAGGCTTAACTGTAGTGTGTGTATAAATGCAAGAGTTGCAGAAGAGTTAAGGTCTCTGATGATTGGAGTCTCTGTCAAGGCTCATAAATGACTTGAGATTAATCTCACTATAACATTGTGGCATCATTTGAGTAAGAATGCTATAAGTGGCTAAAAGTGCTTTGAGGAATGGCTTCGAGCCAAGTTGGGGAGGTTGTTATTGATTAACTAATTGCACTGTTGTGTGCTATGTTGGTTCTGTCTGTAAGTACGTTGGGAAAATTCTAATAAGGGTTATGGTACTTCGTAGATGTGAAGAAATCCTAGGATGATTTTAACTGCTGTTGGTAAAGAATGTTCAATGTATAGAAAAGAAAGATAGTAAGTGCATCTATATGTAATCATGTTCTACTGGTGTCAGAGTTCTAGCAAGGTACGAGTGGTTCTTTCCAATAAGACAGTTGAATGATAATTGAATAAGGGTGAATGACGCCCGAGAATAGTCCTGCGGTGTTCAAGATTTTGCTTGTAACGGTAAGGTGTCTTAAGATTGTGTATGTGGCTAAAGATAGTGGTTTCGTTAGAAGGGATCAAGACTTGTGTAATGATATGTGAATGATGAGATTCTATGTATCTATATTGGAGAGTAATGATAACGAATTCAAAAATCGCAAGAAGTTCTTCAAAATAAAGTATTGTAGAATGCGGTACTTCTGGGAAACATTGAGAGAGTATTCAACGGCCTGCGAGCCTTAGACCGTGTAGTCTTTTGTATGAGTCTCGTGTGGTAACATGAGTTGAGATAATGTAGTGGTAGAGTAAAGGCTAGTACTAAGTTAAAGATGATTCAGAAAGGAAATTGAGTAAATGGAACAACTTGTTAATAAACTGAAACGGTTTGATAATGGTACGATTAATTCCTGGTATGTGTTCGAAGTAATGATACTCGCAGATATTGTGCAGCAAAGCTCTTGAGTGCTGGCAGTTACGTAGCTCGATGTGGGTAAAAGGACTCAGTCCTGGCAGTTAAACTTACGCAATGAATTGGGAGAAAGAGTTTGTGATGTGTTCTACCGTGGTTTGAAAGTGAGTATATTCCTATTGGTATGCGAAGCTGGGAATGTGTAATGAGTTTTCTTCTATATGGAATCATGAAAGTCCTTGACTAGTTGAGTGAGTCGATGTTTGCGGCGCAGAAAAGGGATAGAAGTTTCCATGTTATCTTAGTGTGGTATGGTATATGCAATGTGTTATGGAATGTTGATAGTGACATGTTCAAGGTTTTGAGATCAGTTCATAATATATGGGAAGTCATTAAAAAAATTAATGAGCAGCGCGGGCAGCTGCAGGTAATTTAAGAATCGATCTTTCTGGTGATTAAGGAAAAAAATGATACTACTATTCTAGTGATTTGGCAGAGTATATGGTCAAAAAGGGCAAGGTAATGTAAACTAATAATGTCCAGTGGTATCGTGGTATCCTCTTGTTGGATCGACTGTGATGATTGAGTTGATGATGGCACATGGAAATTTCTGAATGACTCTCGTGGTATGAATGGATGCTTGATGTGTGTTAAGTATTCGTACAGAGGAGTGTGGGATCAGGCATAGTGATTCATGTGTTATATAGGTGATTGAGACTAGAAGTCCTCGTAATCTGCCTATGCAGTGGTTGTATATCGTGTGTATCGGGACCGTTTAGCGATTACTGGAAGTTGGAAGCCCTAGTGGCTCTCCCTTAGCTCGATATGATGAATTTGAGTTATGATACATAATTTCAGACTGGTTGTCATAAGTTAGGTCGTCCAGACTAATGTGGTATGGACTATGTCGGAAATAGCACAAATTGCTTAGTAGAGTGCATCAGAGTATACTCCAGCAAGGTAGTTGTACCCAGGACCAGCGGGCGGCTCGTAGGTATTGCTTTGTCAATTGGGCCTTCGTCGTGGATATCAGTGCAGAGGTTTCTACTATTGATTCAGTTCCGGTATTGGGGAACTTTGTATGATGCGTTACTTGTGGCCGAGCTTGAGGCTATATATATGTGTATTGTAATGAGCAATTTGACTCGGTGTGGATTTCTTGTTGTGAGAGTTTTGTGTGGATCGGGTGGCACGCCGCCACAGGTTATTTGGATCGGGTGGCACGCCGCCACAGGTATGGTATCTGGATCGGGTGGCACGCGGCCACAAGTATGTCATTTTGAGCAGGTTGCACGCCGCAACCGTGTAATACGGGGCATAGTTTTTCTATAGGCTACCTTGTGTACTATACTTCCTAGTCTCTGAGGAAAGTCAGTGTTGGGTGTCGCTCAGCGACTGGCGCATCGGTTGTGTCCTTACAAGATTTGATGACGTATCTTAATTGTTTCACCGTGGATGCGATTGACTGCTTAGGTTCAGACCTAGATTTGTGCGTGGCTGACTGTTTTGAGTATAATGAGATGATTTGAGGTGCTTCATGGGTAATAGTGTTTGGATGGAATCATAAGCTGTGGCAAAGCCATATGATGTTATGACCTTTCGATGAGAGTTCAGGTACTCTATTTCTGTAATGTGAGACGGGATGTCAGTCCTATGTTATGATGGTACGGAGAAATTGAATCACAGCTCTTGTGTTTGAGTTAGTTGTCATGAGTTGAGCATGTTCAGTCATTTCCTATTGGAGTCTGTGTTGTGCTCGTCGTGGCTTAGGCCGGTGTTGAGATGTCATATCACCAGTGCGGTGTGTTATAATTGAAATGATCGTTGGAGCCGTTAATGAGTGCGAGCATATGTGGTTTAAGCTGATTAGAAAGGTAACATTGAGGTTTGGTTCCAAAATCTATTGTGGTATCAGTTAAAAAGGGAAATGGATTCGCGAATGGATGACCTGAGAGATGGATTCGATATATCGCGTGTTCGGTTACCGTGGGCAATATATGAAGGTGTTGGAATAAGACTTTAGCTAATGGAAAAAGGTTTTTCAGTAGTAATTGGTTATCGTGGGAAATTGTGGCGATTAGAGGGCATCGTCTCGAGTGATTGGTTTGTTTGGTACACCATGAGATCTCACCCGGAGTGGTGAGTATGGGTTATTACAGTTGGTTCGGGTGTATTCCGAGCATGGACGGGGGATTCAGATTTGGTATATGATTTCGAAAAGGGCAGTGTGGTCTATGTTTCATATGGACTGCGGAAGTTCAGCTATATTATGTTATCGGACTTATGATAGATAGGGTGACGTGGTACCACCCCAAATATATGCTTGGCAAGGTCATTCAGCTATTGGGTTGCTTCTAGTACAACTCTGGGTATGCTCGAGGACGAGCGTTTGTTTACGTTGGGGAGAATGTAACGACCCGACCCGTCGTTACGGGAGTTATCACCCCGTTTTCTTCATTTAACACTTCAATATGCTAATTTATATGTGTTTGGAAAGTTAGAAGCAAATCGGAAGAAATTTAGATAAAAATGAGGCCATAAACCTCTTTATGAGAAGAATAGGTTGGAAAAGTCAACCAAAGGTTCACCGATGAGTTAGACAGCTCGGAATTGAATTCTGATGATTCTACTAGTTTCGGGGGATCATGTATGACTTAGGAGAGCAATCGGAATCGAATTCGGAGGTCCGGTGTAGTTTTAGGCTTGAATTGGCTAAGGTTGAATTTTGGCGAATTTCGAATGGTAGGTGAGATTTTCATCCGAGGGTCGGAATGGAATTTTGAGAGTTGCAGTAGCTACATTAGGTGGTTTTGGATATTCTGGCAAAGTTTCAAGTCATTCCACTACTGGAAAATAGCCTATGGCAACGGTTGGTAAACCGTTGCAATTGATAGAAAAACCGTTGCCATAGAGGTTTTGGAACGGTTCGGCGACCGTGACATCCGCTCGCGTGCCAATAGATCTACAGCAACGGTTTTGGCAACGGTTGACAACACCGTTGCTATAGATCAAGCTATCGCAACGATTTTTCCTATGTCTGAAGCAACGAATATTCATTTCAACAGCAACGGTTATAAACCATTGCCGTATATTTTACGCAACGGTTGTAAACCGTTACCATATTATTTACTATAATGGTTGGAAACTGTTACAATATAGTATATTGCAACGGTTATTTACAACTATTGTAACGGTTTTGTAATGCTACCGTAACGGTTTTGTTTCTATTGCATCAGTTTGTCACACTTTATGGAACGGTCTACAACACCTATCGGAACGGTTCAGAATGTCTATGGCAACGACATTTGTGCTTATTGCAACGGTTCTATTAGGCTATTTTACACGTTTAATTGACATTACCACCTAAAAATATTTATAATTATAACCTCGATATTATATAAATAAAATAATAAAACACTACATAATTTCTCTTATCCAATAAGGTAATAATAACGATAATAGCAAAATATTTTTAACCAAATTACATAAGTTTACAGCTTCAAAAGTTAAAGTTTCAAATGCTATAACAAAAGACTTCAAGAATATTGACAACAACTCAAAGTTCTTTTTTATGTAAGGTCTATATCTTCACTATCTCCATCTTTCTTCAGTTGCTCCACCTTCTCCATCTTCCCTTTCTTCGGTTACTCCACCTACAAAAGGCAATAAACAAAGTTATTAAATAAGAATGGGTATAGTAGAATTTTCTCTACTTGTAACTTTGTAAGTAGAGAATGGGTTGGTTGCATCCTCCCTTTCATTCTTCTAATCGTATAACTTTTAACCATTCTAGTCTTGACTTTTACAAACCAATGTCAAATATAAGCGAAAGAGCAACTCAAAAGAAGAACTGGAGCTGTTAATATCGAGAAAAGGTTTGGTTCGTGTCTCTAACTAAAGAACACAAGCATTCCTTGTTCGGAGCTTCCGAAGTTCCAGTTCTTTTTCATAACCTCTCAATAGTTTTAGCTATCACGAATGCAGGATGGTGGAGAATAATTCATAACCCAAAATAAAATTCATTTGCTAAATTCTTATATTTTTCGGCAGAGTTTCCTTTGTACAAAAATTTTAACCTGCTCAAAACATCATTCGCAAATACAACTATGCAGAACCAACAAAGAAGAGAACCACACATTGTCTGCTAATTACACCAAACACTATGCAAAACCAACAAAGAAGAGAACCATACAACTATATATGCAGAACCAGCTGGTCATGTCAGTTATTGTTAACCTGTTGGGTAACAGAGTGCTGCTGAGAAAGAGAGGGAGGTTCCTTAATGGCAGAAGATTTCAAAGGCAAGCGAGGACTAACTAAGTATTCCAGAAATGCATTTATCCTTTTGTGACGACCCAAAGGGTCATCACTTATTTTATTAATCATTTCGAGCTTCTGAGGCCTTGAAAACCTCATTCCATGTTGCCTCAATTTACGTGCACGATCCGAGCATGTAGCCGGAAAGCTTTTGTGATAGAAAATATAAATTCTATGAGAAATTTGGATAAAAATGATATTAATATTGATACGGTTGACTTTGGTCAACATTTTTGGTAAACGGATCCGGACTCGAGATTGGATGGTCCCGAGAGGTCCGTAGGAAAATATGGGACTTGGACATGCGTCCGGAGTCGAATTCTGAGGCCGAGAGCCCAAGTTATGAATTTTTCTATGAAATTGTTTTTGATGTAATTGTTAAAGGAAATGAATTAATTGACCTTGGTATCGGGCTCGTATTTTGGTTCCGACGCCCGTACAAGTCTTAAATATTATATATGTGATTTCTGTAAAGTTTGGTGACATTCGGATGTCGTTTGAGATGTTTTGGACCTTGAGTTCCAAGTTTGAAAGTTTTGAAAACCAAAAGTATGAAAATCATGAATTTGAGGCTTGATTTGATGAAACGATGTGATATTGGCGATGTGATCGCACGAACAAGTTCATAATGTGTTTTTCAGGTTGTGTACATGTTTGGTTTGGAGCCCGGGAGGCTCGGGTAAAGATTTGATAGGCTGTAGGATCAATTTCTGAATTTATGCACTGCTGGTTTTTCACCCATCTGTTGGCTTCGCATTTGCGAAGAATTTCTCGCAAATGCGAAGAAGGCAGTTCAAGGTTGGGTTCGCAAATGCGAACCCATTATCGCAAATGCGATGCCTGCCAGAACCAGCCAAGTTCGCAAATGCGAACAAATTGTCGCAAATGCGACACTGGTACACCTGGACCGGAGTTCGCAATTGCGAACTTAACCTCGCAATTGCGAGGCCTTCAGTAATTTCCTGTCTTCGCAATTGCGAAGAATGTGTCGCAATTGCGACAAAGCCCAGAAGCCTGCTGGTTCACAAATGCGAACCTTATTTCGCAAATGCGAAATCCCCAGTAACTGCCTAGACTTCGCAAATGCGAACAAATGTTCGCAAATGCGAACTTCCCAGCCTTAGATTATTTTTCAAACTCCAGAAATTGGTCGGGGTTCGCAAGTGCAAACCCATGTTCGCAAATGCGAACACAGAGACCTGTAAAACACGATTTTCAGTTCATTTCTTCACTTTTTACAAACCAAAAACACCCATTTGCGATTCTTCAAGGATTCCTTCTTCATCAAAACAATTGTAAGTCACTTTTTACTTAATTCTTTCAATTCCTAACATCATTAAACATGTTTTTCAATAGAAATCAAAGGTTTTCATGGTAGAATTTCTTGTTTTTGATAGTATATAGGGTTTTTGATAAATTGGGAAATTGGACCTCGAATTGAGGTCCGATTTTGAAACAAATCATATACTTGAACTCGTGGGGGATGGGTAACCGGATTTTGGTCCTAACCCCGAGTTCCGACCATGTGGGCCCGGGGTCGATTTTTACTATTCCGGGCAGAATGTTGTAAAAGTTGTAATTAGCCTTATGAATTAGTTTGTTGAGTAGTATTGATGATATTAAATCAATCGTGTATAGATACGATTGGATTGGAGCCAAATTTGAAAGGAAAAGGCATTGCCACGGATTGAATTGTTCATAAACATTCGAGGTAAGTGTTTGTTCTATCCTAGCTCGAGGGAATAGGATTATGTGCTATGTGATCGAGTGCGGTGTATGGGCTGTGGTGACGAGCATCCATACACTGGCATCTAGCATGACCGTGAGTCATTGTTGATATTTGTTGTGAGATATTTTGAAGATAAATTGTTGAACCCTTGTCGGGTTGTATAATTGTTATTGTTCTCCCTTTTCGGGACTTGTTGTGAAGTGAGATATTGATTGCCCTTGCAGGGACTTTGTTGAAATGATTATTGTGTCCCTTGCCGGAACGGTTCATGATTTGTTGTTTTCTTTCTCTGCCCTTAACCGTGATTGTTATTTGGGTGAGGAAGAGTGATAATGCACGAAGGGTGATGCCGTGCCATGTTTTATTATTTATGCACGAAGGTTAATGCCGTGCCATGTTTTATTGATTATGCACGAAGGATCATGCCGTGCCTTGTTATTGAACCATGTACGAAGGATCATGCCGTACTATGGATGTGAGGATGAGAATAAAAGCACGAAGGGTGATGCCGTGCACTTTATTTGCTTATTTGGTAAGGACGAGAGTAAAAGCACGAAGGGTGATGCCGTGCAACTATTTGCCATTCCTTGACTTGATATTACTTGTTTTCCATTATATTTTATTTGGGTGATGCCGTGGAACTATTTGCCATTCCTTGACTTGATATTACTTGTTTTTTTTCATTATATTTTATTTGGGTGATGCCGTGCAACTATTTGCCATTCCTTGACTTGATATTACTTGTGTTTCCATTATACTTTGTTTTCCTTGTGAACTTATTAACCGTTGTTAATTGTTGAGTTCTTTTGAGATATTCCTTATTGTGTTATTACTTGGTTATTTCTTGTTAATTGTGGTAATATATATATTAAAGAAATGGAATCATGTGGCAAGTCGACCACAAAGTGATTTGAATCTTGGCATTGGCCATAGTTGCTGGTAGCCTATTGATATATTTGGGAGCGGGTGATACGCCTACCACAAGATATAATTTATTGTTACAGTTGGGAGTGGGTGGTACGCCTACCACGAGATAAGAAAAGAAAAATAAAGAATTGAGACACGAAAGTAAGATTTAATTTTGTGGATTAGATTAATTTGGATATTATGAGTTATTGGCTGTTATTGCAGAGCAGAGTATTTCCTTATAAATGTTTATGTACACACACACACACACATATATATATATATATATATATATATTATATATATATATATATATAACTGCACAGGTTTATGTGGGTGTCTGGTCCTAGGCTTGTCACTACTTCGCCGGGATAGGCCAGGCACTTACCAGCACATGGGGTCGGTTGTGCTGATATTACACTTCTGTGCATTTTTGCACAGGTCCAGGTTACGATCAGGAGCAGCAGCAGCAGTAAATCGATTGCGTGGGAGTTGATCATATTTGAGACCGAGGTAGCTTGCGTCCGCAGGCCCGGCGTCTCTCTCTTTAATTATGTTATTAGCTGTAGTCTCTTTGTTCCGAGACAAACAGAATTATGTTATATTTCTTTCAGACTTTATGTGTAGTATTCAGTAGTATTTCGTGAGTTGGTGACTCCACGTCTTGGGTAGAGGATTTCATTATGATTTTCATCTTGTAATTAGTTATTTCTATTTCGATAAAGTATTCCGCATTTATTTAATTAAAATTGTGTTGAAAACAGGATAGTATGAATACAGTGGCTTGCCTAGCTACCAGGAGTAGGCGCCATCACGATCCCGATGTTGGGGGAAAATCCGGGTCGTGACACCTTTTGTGATTGTGGATGAAAACAAATAAAGAACCAAAAGTCAAAATGTGATGCTTCATGCCAAACCCAAGGTTTCCACATAAAATGTAGAAAAGAATGATAATGTAGTAATTTTTATAACCAAGGTTCTTCACTGAAATACATTAGGACTAAATTTCTTCATTTTCAATAAGCATTTACTATATTATAGAGGATCATATCCAGTTGCATATTGCACATACAATAACAAATGAATATGTTTCTATTCAAGTCCTCTCTGAGCTGAATTTCACAGAAAAATTCTAAACCGAATAAGCTAAAAAATTAAGCAATATTAATACCTTGAATGAGTTGGCCTTCTTTGTTGCTATCAGTAGATGGACGACGAATTGGTCGCAAAGTTGCTCGTTGTGCAGAAGAAGCTTCTCCGGAAAGAAAACCTTTGACACGAACCTCCAAAGCTCACTCATTAATCCAATTCTGTTTCAACCTCTCAATGCAGAACCAAAAGAAATCTACCCATATGAATGTCCATGAAGCCTAACATCTATGCTAAGAAGCTTGACACCTAGTTTCTCCAACAGAGTGGAGGCACAGGGCCATATAAAAATGCTTGTATACCATAAAAGGAAGAAGAAAAGTGTAGTTTTCTGTCTAAAACACATTGAGAGAAAAAGACGGTTCTCTCCCTATATTCTACATCTTTTTCAACATTTTAGCGTCTCTCTGGAGTGTTTGCCCTGTTACCAATTTGATTAGCAAAAATCCTTTAAGCACAGCAGAATCTCCTCTCCTATAATAGGAGCCAACATAGGCATGAGGAGCAACTGCATGATTTTGCAAACTTCCAAAAGTTAATACACAAAATATAACCATCTGAAGCTTAGAAAGAAATAAGTGACGGAAAAAAATAGCACCAAAACTTAATGGAGTATAAACAGTAAAAAAAGAAAATTTAACGAAAAATACCTGAGAACTTGCAGAGCAAATGTTGGCTATAAGCATAACATCAGCAAAGTTATTGTCACGCCCCAAATCGAGGAACATGACCGGCGCCTGACCGGGTTGCCCCAGTCAAGCGGACCTGGGTGCCTTTCATTCCCACGCGTTACCCCTGTGTTGATTGTTTCTCATTAACCAAATATCTTACTAACCATGAATGATTTCACATTTAAACAAATAAAACCATACGAGTGATTCATTAACAAGTTTGTAATTTTTACAACGCCCGACATAACATAATATAAACATAATACTGGAGTCCCACAGTTTACATGTCTACAGAGCCTCTAGGATACAAAAGGGAAATACAATACTTGCCGGTAACAAGGCTCCGGCTATACCTTACAAAACCAAAATGGAATCTAAACCGAGTGGCATGAACCACACAAGGCCCCGAGGAAGAAAGGGGCTCACCAAAAACGGGCAGTGGAAGGAGAAGGATACTACTGCCGATGAGCTGAAGTGCCTGCTACTGGATCCACCTACAATCATAACACGAATGTAGCGTCCCCGGCAAAAGGGACGTCAATACACTTGAATTGTACTGGTATGTATGGACAAACTTTGTCCCAAGTAAACTCAAGCCATTAAATTACATCAACAATTAATTAAGCCAGCCAACCATGTTTCCACATTTTCCTCATTTCAAATAATTCTCAACACAAAGCACTTTCTACAATTAACCACTTTAACAATAACCAATCAATCACGTAAAGCACAAGTAGTCAAACAAAGGGGCAATCAGTGCCCCACAGGTTGCAAACTCTCCTGCCGTCTCCTTTCACAATTTCACATTATTGATTTATGTATCAATTTTCAATAGCGATTTCGATCGCTTTCCATCCTTATTGCCCCCGACCACCCTTATTACCTCGGCCACCCTTATCACCCCAACCCACACCTTATTTCACCACGTTGCGGCGCGCAACACGACCCCGCCTTACAGTTGAAAACACAACAATTTCAAACAGCAGATAAGGTACTACACACAATTTCAACAAGTTCAAATAAGCAACTTACACATTGGTTCATATTCTCAATTTCTTCTCAATTCAATATCACAACCATGTTACAATATTTCCACAATTCAGGTGTTTCATCTCTTTCCACAATAAACCAATTCTCAAGTGTTTCGTTTGTTTTCCACAAGGTGCCATATAGGCCATCATAGTCATTATTCACAATTCTTTTGCCAAATTAAACTCTCATTTTACATCACTCATAGCTCAACAACAAACTTTGAATATCCAACAACAACATCAAGAATTTCACACAATTTGTCAATTTAACACGAAACAAACAACTTCACACATATTGGCGATTTCACAAGAATCAAAATTAGCCATACATACCTCGATTGAGCTTTCCTTAAGTTACTACAACACTCCAAAACTCTAGCAATTCCAATCTACTATGAGACATAACAAAATTAAACACATATTAGAAAGATATTCATGAAACTAGCTCATTTGAGCATTTTATCAAATACTAGTTGTGCATCTTGATTTCAAATCCCCTTTTCAAGAATTACTTCATTCCCTAACCCTATCTTTACTTATTTATGTTCATCAATCTTCCCACAACTCTATTTGCACAAGCATGCATACATAACACTACCATACCAAGAATCATACCTCAATAACACATCTCACAACCTCTACAATACTAACATAACCTAGGTTAGGAACCCATGGCTCCCAATCACCCTCCCATGAGTTCTAATGTATGTATCTTACATAAATAATCACCATAGAGTAGTTGGAGATGATAGACATACCTCTTGTAGTAAGAATTTTAAGAATCTCCACTTGAGGTGTTCTTGAAGAATTCAAGAATTAGAAGGAAAATCTAAGGATTTTGAAGATTAATCCTTGTTAGTATAAGTGTTTAAGGGGTAGAAATTACTCAAAGAACTATAAAATCTTACCTTAGATCATAGGGATGAAGTTTGGGATGAAACCCTCTTGAGAGAGCAAGTCATAACCCCAAAAATGAGTTTGGAACACTCTAGGCCGGTCTTTGGGGTATTAAAACTATCCAGGTGCGCGACGTGTTGCCCAGGTGCGCGAAGTGTGCAAGCTTCGCGCATGACTTCGCGCATTTTCCTGAGCATTCTGCCTAAGGTGCGCGAAGTGTGCGCGAAGTCCACTTCGCGCAGGACTTCGCGCATCTGACACCGGACGAGTAAAATGATCATAACTTTCTGTATACACCTCTGAATGATGTACGGTTTGTTGCGTTGGAAACTAGACTCAAAGGGCTTTAATTTGATAGGTTGATCCTCACACAACTCATTATATAACTGGAGATATGATCGTTCAAAGTGAGGTCTTGTGCGCACTCTTTTACAGATTCGTCTAATATGCAATTTTCCATCTTGGATTAGGCTTACGCCTCTCCTTAGACCCCAAATCACTTATAATAAGACTTATACCCTTATTAAACTATCTAATTAGTATCCATAATATTATGAATCCTTATTTGCACACGAGATAAAACAATGTAGCCTACATTAGCACGACGAAATCTTAAATAACTCGAAAAAAATTTTCGGGGCCTTACATTCTCCCCCCCTTAGGAGCATTCGTCCTCGAATGAGGATTGAGGTCCATTCACTAGCCTTCCTTATGTAACTTCAGTTTGTTCACATCATGAAATATATCAATAGCCACGAATTTGGCTAACTCCTTAAATTTCCGAAATTTTCGCAAGAGTTTTCTTTGTAATATGGACATATCCACCTGTTAGAGAGCCCCCGAAATACATTCCAACAACAATACACAATTACAACACTTTCCCAGCTTGTATACACTTCCTTACCTCAACGATCACACATATTCTATCACATTGTTACATTTGCGCATAAACTAGCTAATTCAATGAGTCCTTACCTTATTTAACTGTCTCAATACACCATGTACACATAAACAAACCATTATCAATCTACACTTACTATTAGTTGTTTACTTAACACATGAATCTTTCTAAGGCTTCCATTTATCAAGAAAGGTTTAAGTGACCCAAGGTAACAACACATACAACTCATTACCAAATGAAGGAAACTTGACTAACACTAAGAGGGAAACAACTTGGACAAGACAATAGTTACCAGGAGTAGGAGGGTCACCTAATTTCTTCTAGGCTTGATCGAACAAATGGGGGTACTTTTCCTTCATCTCTTTTTCTGCTTCCCATGTGGCCTCCTCAACTTGTTGACTTCGCCACAATACTTTAACAGAGGCAACTTCCTTATTTCTCAACTTACGGACTTGCCTATCAAGAATGGCAACTGGAACTTCTTCATATGACAAATCTTCATTAACCTCTATAGCTTCGACCGGCATGATGGTGGATGGATCTCCAATCACTTTCTTCAACATGGACACATGGAACACGGGTGCACTGATGACATTTCAGGAGGCAACTCCAGCCTATAAGCAACTTGCCCGATTCTTTGAACGATCCGATATGGCCCAACATACCTAGGACTCAATTTCCCTTTCTTTCCGAATCGCATGACTCCCTTCATAGGAGATACCCTCAAGAATACCCAATCATCAACTTGAAATTCCAAATCCCTTCGGCGAACATCTGCATAGGATTTTTGACGACTCTGTGCTGTTTTCATTCTCTCCTGAATAATCTTGACCTTTTCCATAGCTTCGTACACCATATCTAGCCCTAGCAATTCCGCTTCACCTACCTCAAACCACCCGATTGGCGACCTACACCTTCTCCCGTACAATGCCTCAAACGGGGCCATCTGAATGCTAGCATGATAGCTGTTATTGTAAGCAAATTCTATCAGTGGCAATTGTTCATCCCAATTACCTTTAAAATCTAAGACACAAGCCCGCAACATATCTTCAAGCGTCTGGATGGTCCGCTCGGCCTGACCGTCGGTCTGTGGATGGAAAGCTGTGCTGAGATTCACCTGAGTTCCCAAACCTTGCTGAAACTTCTTCCAAAAGTTAGCTGTGAATTGAGCCCCGCGATCCGAGATAATAGAAAGTGGAGTGCCATGAAGTCTTACTATCTCCTTGATGTACAATCTTGCATATTGCTCCGCAGTATCAGTGGACTTGACAGGCAGGAAGTGAGCTGATTTGGTGAGTCGATCCACTATCACCCATATTGAGTCAAACTTATGCTGAGTGTGAGGTAACCCTACTACGAAATCCATATTGATCATCTCCCATTTCCACCTTGGTATTTCTATAAGCTGAGTTAATCCACCGGGCCGTTGATGCTCGGCCTTCACTTGTTGACAGTTCGGACATTTAGCTACAAAGCTTGCTACATCCCTTTTCATACCATTCCACCAATAAATCTCCTTAAGGTCATGATACATTTTCGTAGAACCTGGGTGTACCGAATACCTGGAAATATGAGCCTCTGCCATTACCCTTTCCCGAAGCTCGTCCACATCCGGAACACATAGCCTATCTTGACACCTCAATACACCATCTTCGCTGCTGAGTACAAATGCTGAGGTCTTGTTATTCATGACCGCTTCCTTTACCCGAACCAATGCTGGATCCATGAACTGTTTTTCCTTGATTTCCGCGACCAATGATGATTCTGCTCCATTATGCACCAAAATATCCCCCTAGTCTGACGCCAAAATACGAACCCCTAAACTGGCCAATTGGTAAACCTCCCAAGCCAGGAGTCTCTGATCCACACCCAAATGAGCCAAACTACCCATGGATTTTCGACTAAGAGCGTCGGCTACCACAATTGCCTTCCCTGGATGGTACAATATGTTCATAACATAGTCCTTAAGCAATTCTAACCACCGCCGTTGTCTCAGATTCAGTTCCTTCTGCTTGAACAAATACTGGAGGCCCTTGTGGTCTGGAAACACATCTACATGAACTCCATAAAGATAATACCACCATATTTTAAAGCAGACACAACTGTCGCGAGCTCCAAATCATGTGTCGGATAATTCTTCTCGTGATTCTTGAGTTATCTCAAAGTATACTCTATAACCTTTTCGTGTTGCATCAATACACACCCAAAACCAACCTTGGAGGCATAACTATCACCTTAATACTTTACATCATTAGCGGAACATCTTTATTATATTCTTCTTACATAAGACCTTCCACGAATTGAGTTCTACTATAATTTCCTTGATATGGTTACGATCCCATGTGAACAATTTCTACTAACTCTTCACAATTCTTAACAAAAGGCATTACTGAATGAGTTTTCTCGTATGACCTCCTATCTCAAATGAATAGCATTGGCTAACTTGCACACGTACCCCGAATAACACTATCTTGCACGACATTGCATCAAATGTAAGGTAACATTGTGCTCTAACTTTTCTTAACCAACCTCTTCTCCCCATATGTACATTATAGAATTTAAGAAACTGCACCTCTTCCCCCGTGAATGAAAATTCCTACCATCCCTCCTTATGGTTAAACACCTCTTAAAACATATATCAACAACCTTTATATGCATATGATTTAGGAAGGGTCACTAGCCCGAGAAGGGTATTCTCTGAAACTTTAAATCCTCCTCAATCCTTCAACAACAACTTTTGGTTTTACTCTTAAGTGTAAGGCATAGTCCACCTAATTCTATCTCCGATGAATAACTCGCCTTATTCCCTATGTTATAGTTACCAATAAAGTTCCCTGATATTGCGGCTTAAGATTTATCATGCTAAACATGTCTAGTCCGTCACGAGTGTTCATCCTCTTTCAATCTATTCCGAACCTTTCATTCCCATCCTGTTTTGCGGATAGTGCATAGTTAGTAGCTTTATTGTCCCACACATTTGTCTGCCTCCCGTGAACTTGAAAAATCATTATATCTTGTTTAATCATTTTACAGTACCACAACTTCACCAACGATAATCTCGCTTCCCATTGTGTGTAGACACGAACTATCTCTAGACCCTTTAGTTGATATTCAGTGTCACCCAAGTCGGTTGCATTGCGGTTAATCCCTTATAATTTTTATTAACACTTGTGCCCTAAGTGAGTCCACCATTCTGATGCAAAAATTGTTTTAGATAACCATGACCATCTCAATTTAAAGGTTTTTCCCCCATTTCTTCTCACCTCATTCTTCCTAGTTAGCGAATAGCCACGCACTCTTCCATATATTACGTGGTCCATTAACTTAGGTATTTCATCCGGCTCACCTCTTAACTCTTATTGGGATATATGTAGCAAAGAGTGTTCGTCTGAACATCACTCAACACTTATCTATTTGTAAGACTCTTTAGAGGCTCTCTATCAAGCCCCAATTACCATCTTGGGTTGTTGTGGCAACACATTTATTTCTCCCACTCGTTCTGGCTTTCTTAGTATCCCGAAACTTTGTTTAAATCACAAATCTATTATTAGCCCATTCCAAGTACTCACAATCTTTCACATTTGACATATGGTACTTCCTTGGGTTCCATTTCTCCTGTCCTTCTAACAAGTAAAAGTCTCTTTACAAACATACTCTTATTTTCTAGAATCGTTGACCCTATCATTCACATTGCCATGCGTGAAGAATTTACATTCCTTAATCTCTTGGGATGCTAGTTGTCTATCATTAGCATATTCTTTCAGAGAGTCATGTTACCCATTATCTCTTTTCTAGACCACACCTGTCTTCACCAAAATATTCAAATATCATAGCTACATGGTCTCACTCTTGTTTCATTGTATTTAAGTAGCCTCACGATGGCCCTCCCTCTCCCACATGGTGCGAATGTCCTGGATCTTCACACAAGTCTTGAGTGTAGAAACTTTAGCAACATATGCCTCATATATCTATCCCTCTTATATATACTCGACTATTAGGAAAATTTAAGTCACCATAGTATTGATCTCATAAGTTCCATATTCCTATTCAGCCATGTAGGTATGGGATTCCAAGTCCCCACGCATATCCTTTATGAGTGTAACGCAACCTCGTGCATTTCTGGGTCCTTATAACGTTCGTAAGACAAGGGTTTTCTCACCTAGGGTCCAATTGAGTCTCATTTCATAACTTTTTAACTCATGTGAGAGACTTACACTCTGACCATTAATCTCTTAGTCTTTCTCCCATATATCACGTGCTTATATAACCAATATTATTTCACACCTTGCGATCAATTATATACTTCTCGCACTAACCACGTGTGCTACTCAAACTTACATATCAATTATCAAATCAATGCCTCTTCGTGCGGGTAATCACTTTTAATCCTTTCCTCAAATAAAGCATACTTGTAGTACTATGTACTTATACTATATATATATTCATACTCGTTTATTCAACAAGATACATGTGCAATCTCCATAATACCCATGTCTTTTCCCATTGGTCATGACATATGACAACACTACATGAAACATACGAAAGAGCATTTAAACTTACCTTGAATCTCAACGCACGTGTTATAAAACAATATTATAGTCAAGCTTTATCGCACGATTTGGAATGTTGAAGAAGGGTAATATTCCTAAATGTCCGTGTAGCCCCCTACTTATATGATGTGGTCGACAACACACCTATAAGAAGAGCACTACTAGACACAGCTCCGAGACATCCTAGGACACTTTACAAACCTTAGGCTTTGATACCAAGTTTGTCACGCCCCAAATCGAGGAACATGACCGGCGCCTGACCGGGTTGCCCCAGTCAAGCGGACCTGGGTGCCTTTCATTCCCACGCGTTACCCCTGTGTTGATTGTTTCTCATTAACCAAATATCTTACTAACCATGAATGATTTCACATTTAAACAAATAAAACCATACGAGTGATTCATTAACAAGTTTGTAATTTTTACAACGCCCGACATAACATAATATAAACATAATACTGGAGTCCCACAGTTTACATGTCTACAGAGCCTCTAGGATACAAAAGGGAAATACAATACTTGCCGGTAACAAGGCTCCGGCTATACCTTACAAAACCAAAATGGAATCTAAACCGAGTGGCATGAACCACACAAGGCCCCGAGGAAGAAAGGGGCTCACCAAAAACGGGCAGTGGAAGGAGAAGGATACTACTGCCGATGAGCTGAAGTGCCTGCTACTGATCCACCTACAATCATGACACGAATGTAGCGCCCCGGCAAAAGGGACGTCAGTACACTTGAATTGTACTGGTATGTATGGACAAACTTTGTCCCAAGTAAACTCAAGCCATTAAATTACATCAACAATTAATTAAGCCAGCCAACCATGTTTCCACATTTTCCTCATTTCAAATAATTCTCAACACAAAGCACTTTCTACAATTAACCACTTTAACAATAACCAATCAATCACGTAAAGCACAAGTAGTCAAACAAAGGGGCAATCAGTGCCCCACAGGTTGCAAACTCTCCTGCTGTCTCCTTTCACAATTTCATATTAATGATTTTGTATCAATTTTCAATAGCGATTTCGATCGCTTTCCACCCTTATTGCCCCCGACCACCCTTATTACCTCGGCCACCCTTATCACCCCAACCCACACCTTATTTCCCCACGTTGCGGCGCGCAACACGACCCCGCCTTACAGCTGAAAACACAACAATTTCAAACAGCAGATAAGGTACTACACATAATTTCAACAAGTTCAAATAAGCAACTTACACATTGGTTCATATTCTCAATTTCTTCTCAATTCAATATCACAACCATGTTACAATATTTCCACAATTCAGGTGTTTCATCTCTTTCCACAATAAACCAATTCTCAAGTGTTTCGTTTGTTTTCCACAAGGTGCCATATAGGCCATCATAGTCATTATTCACAATTCTTTTGCCAAATTAAACTCTCATTTTACATCACTCATAGCTCAACAACAAACTTTGAATATCCAACAACAACATCAAGAATTTCACACAATTTGTCAATTTAACACGAAACAAACAACTTCACACATATTGGCGATTTCACAAGAATCAAAATTAGCCATACATACCTCGATTGAGCTTTCCTTAAGTTACTACAACACTCCAAAACTCTAGCAATTCCAATCTACTATGAGACATAACAAAATTAAACACATATTAGAAAGATATTCATGAAACTAGCTCATTTGAGCATTTTATCAAATACTAGTTGTGCATCTTGATTTCAAATCCCCTTTTCAAGAATTACTTCATTCCCTAACCCTATCTTTACTTATTTATGTTCATCAATCTTCCCACAACTCTATTTGCACAAGCATGCATACATAACACTACCATACCAAGAATCATACCTCAATAACACATCTCACAACCTCTACAATACTAACATAACCTAGGTTAGGAACCCATGGCTCCCAATCACCCTCCCATGAGTTCTAATGTATGTATCTTACATAAATAATCACCATAGAGTAGTTGGAGATGATAGACATACCTCTTGTAGTAAGAATTTTAAGAATCTCCACTTGAGGTGTTCTTGAAGAATTCAAGAATTAGAAGGAAAATCTAAGGATTTTGAAGATTAATCCTTGTTAGTATAAGTGTTTAAGGGGTAGAAATTACTCAAAGAACTATAAAATCTTACCTTAGATCATAGGGATGAAGTTTGGGATGAAACCCTCTTGAGAGAGCAAGTCATAACCCCAAAAATGAGTTTGGAACACTCTAGGCCGGTCTTTGGGGTATTAAAACTATCCAGGTGCGCGAAGTGTTGCCCAGGTGTGCGCGAAGTGTGCAAGCTTCGCGCATGACTTCGCGCATTTTCCTGAGCATTCTGCCTAAGGTGCGCGAAGTGTGCGCGAAGTCCACTTCGCGCAGGACTTCGCGCATCTGACACCGGACGAGTAAAATGATCATAACTTTCTGTATACACCTCTGAATGATGTACGGTTTGTTGCGTTGGAAACTAGACTCAAAGGGCTTTAATTTGATAGGTTGATCCTCACACAACTCATTATATAACTGGAGATATGATCGTTCAAAGTGAGGTCTTGTGCGCACTCTTTTACAGATTCGTCTAATATGCAATTTTCCATCTTGGATTAGGCTTAGGCCTCTCCTTAGACCCCAAATCACTTATAATAAGACTTATACCCTTATTAAACTATCTAATTAGTATCCATAATATTATGAATCCTTATTTGCACACGAGATAAAACAATGTAGCCTACATTAGCACGACGAAATCTTAAATAACTCGAAAAAAATTTTCGGGGCCTTACAGTTATCTTTCTTGAAGTGAAATCGAGCCGTTAAGAAGTACTGCAGGGAACAATTAAAGACGCTATCATATGATTGAAAGAATTTACAGTGGCCTTCCAGAAGCTCCATTTGCTCATGAAGCTTCATGTTATCATGTACCCAAGCTTATCTCGAGATGAACCATTTTTCAACATGTCAAAGTTTCGAAGGACTTATTTTATTCAATATGAAATGCTTATACTTTCCCTTTCACCAATGACTGACCAACTAAAAAAGAAAAAATACCTGAAATGGAGCTTGTTCTCCACCTTCTGCAAGACTATTCAAGAAAGCAATAGATGATGCAAGTGAAAAAGTAGCACTGCAACAAGACAGCCAACAATTGCCTTTAATGAATGATGACAAAGTTAACTGAAAATAGATTAAGCCTAAAAGAGAAATTTTTTTCCACACAGCTATGTTGCTCGGACTCTCCGAAAATGTGTCCGGACTGACTGCTGGCTCCTAAATTTTCTTTTTTTACCGTTTATACTCCATTATGTTTTGGTGCTATTTTTTTCGTCACTTATTTCTTTCTAAGCTTCAGATGGTTATATTTTGTGTATTAACTTTTGGAAGTTTGCAAAATCATGCAGTTGCTCCTCATGCCTATGTTGGCTCCTATTATAGGAGAGGAGATTCTGCTATGCTTAGGACTGACTGCTGGATTGAAGAGCAGAATTGGTTGATGTGGATGACATTAATCTCCCAAACATGTTTAAAGATTCTTTTTAACATATTAACAATGAGCAGCGAGTCCATCTCAAGAGTAATATTCCTGATATTATGAAAATGATGCTACATACCTTTAAGCACAGGCCAAACACCATCGAAGTGTTGTTGATAAAATTACTTTCGAGCAATCTAACCCCCTAGACATGAGTAATATTATTAGTGAGATGCTGCAAGCCAGAGAAATACATTAACCACCAAATTTGAACATAACACTTAAGGTCTAAGAAAGAGTCACAATCTTCTTCTTGTCGTCTGAAGATCAAGATCTAACATAGACAGTCTTGACAATAAAACCACAGATGCTAATGGAAATGGATCTTTTAGAATTCAACAAAATATCTTCCACATAATGGTATGATTTCAGTGACCACGGACAATTTATTACCTGATTTCCAGTCTTCTTTTCCCTCTCAGCTCCAACAAGGTCAACTATAGTCAGCACAACACCGATTGAGTCATCACCAACTTTTCCATCTGCCCTCTTATATTCACAGCGAATATTTATGATGCACTGTGAACGACTGCAAGGGTGTTAAAACTGTCATCATAGTAACTACAATCGCAACATGACTATGCAAACTTAATATCCTTTATGTCCGTAAACTAGAGATTATTTCAAAGATTCCATACTTGCCAATACAGAGAAGAAAAACATAGAGATCTCGTGAATGGTCCATCAATCATTTCAAGACTGAGTAGTAGAAGAAATACTATTACAGTTTGGTATAAAAAAAAAGTCACTTAGCAAGAAATCCAATGTTTGAATAAGCCAAAACAACTAACACTATACTTAGGGAGAGACACTAGCAAAGGTTTCTCATTCATTTCAAACCAAAACATAAAGCAAAAGAACAGCAACAGACCTACATAAGCATTTATATCCAACTCACCTAGATTGACTGTTTGAATTCGTCAAATGCAAGTTTCGAAAGTTTTAGAAGAATTTAGGCTTGAATCCGATGTAAATTTGGTGTTTTGATGTTAGTTTTGGTGTTTTTAGAGTGAAACTAAGTTTTCATGATCATATGTGGCATGTTAGTATGTTCGTATGCAGTCCCAAGGAGCTCGGGTGAGTTTCAGATAGGTTTGGGTTGCCTTATGCTCGTTTTTCTTATGCTTCTTCAAGCATAAATGATATAATATTGAACATATGAGCTCCGATTACTGTTTTGAATAAAGCATTAGATCCGTATCGTAATCACGGACCCGTAGCAAAAAGAATCATCAAATTTGGACATCGTATGAGGATGTTGTGGCCATTTTACTAAAGTTGCCTAGATTTTCAGGTTAATGACGAAACTGCCCCTGACGGCGTATTAAAAACCTACACTATTTGCAAATATTAAAACCTACATATCCCCTTCATTATGAGGTCAAATTGAGTGATTCAAAAGCCTAAATTTATTAGACTTTCACAAGGAATCCATTGGGAGCAGTAAAACGCATGAACAGTATACCTATAATGCCCAGGTCGAGTTTTCTTCCAATTTTGGAACGGGAAGAAGTTTCTGAGGCGATTTTTAAGAGAGAAATCAATGGGTAATCACTGGAGGTAAGTTTCTTGACTAAAAAATATGATTTTATGCTAGAATCAACACGAAAATTCTTAAAATTGGGTAGAATTTGTGAAGAATTAGGGCCTAAATCATGAAAACGAATTTTTGGGATTTGAAAGGCCATTTGAACTCCGATTTCGATAAATTTTATATGCACGGACTCGTGGCGAGATGAGGAATCCGTTGGTATGAATTTCAAAATTTTTCGAGAAACGGGCCCGGGGTCCGGGTTTTACCAACTTGGTGTATTATCGCGTATTTCGCATAAATTGAATTGTGTTATGTTTCTTTGACCCGTATTTGATATAATTGTTGTGGTTTGACTAGATTCCATGCACACGGAGGCGAAATTCAAAGGAGAATGCATCGCGGATGAGTCTTCAACCGGCTAGAGGTGAGTAGTTAGTGTATATGGTAGCCTGAGGGTTCGAAACCCCGGCTTAGCACATTGTGACGCTAGTAGGGCGTGGCTCGCACCCCGTGGCAGGTGCGGGATTGATTGTGACTGGGGATTGAGACTTAGTCCATCCCGGATGTGAATAATATGCTATATGCGGTTGAAACGCACATTGTGTTAGATATATTTTGTGGGTTGTAAGCCATGTTTGGGCCTTGTGCCGACCTGTTGTATCCCTAGGGGATAGTTATATGTTGGTGATAGCTATACTTGCTTAATCACGGATCTCAGTCCTTGTTTGAAATCACCGTATTGAAATGCTAAGTCACCTGTTTTGGGAAAAATTAAATAAAAGTTAAAGTATTTTCATAATTTATGAACCGGAACCTGGTAATAAATAAATTGAGTTGTTGTGTGACTTATATGTTTGTTGTGGACTTAGGATGGATCGGGCTGCACGCCGCAGCGGTAGATATGAGGATCGGGATACACGCCGTAGCGGTTGATATGAGGATCGGGCTGCACGCCGCAGCGGTTGGTATGAGGATCGGGCTGCACGCCGTAGCAGTATTGCGCTTGGGCTGTAGGAGCCCCTCCGGAGTCTGTACACAACCCCGGTGAGCGTCGTCGACGTTAAATGGATCGGGCTACATGCCGTAGCGGTTATGTGCTTTGCTTTGCATCTTTGTCTATGAATTATCTGTGATAGTGGTAATGTACTGTTGTTGTTGCTAGTTCGTAAGAGGAATCGGACTGTAGTTTAGCTTCATTATGTGGTATTCTGTGGATTTCTTACTTTCAGCTACTTGTATATATTTATTACTCACTGAGTACTTAGTACTCACCCCTACTCCCTGCACCTTTGTGTGCAGATTCAAGTACACAAGAGGGATATATGAGCACTCCAGCTTTTATCAGTATTTATCCGAGTTGCTGAGGTAGCTGCTGGCGTTCGCAGGACCTGACATCTCTTCTTATTCTAGTTTTCCTTTGTATATACATTTTTCAGATTTGAGTATTTGGTTTAGATATTGTTATCTGATCATGTTTAGAGACTCTAGACTCGTGACCCTAGATCTTTGGGGGGTTATTCAGTTCAGCTTTATTATTGATAATAATATCCAGGTAATTGGTTTGAGCTTCATGCTCGGGATGAGAGTGTAAATGGTCGGGCTTGCCTAGCAGTTGTGTTGGGCGCCAGTGGTGAAGAGATGAGGGTACTGGCTGCGCATATCCTGCTCGGTCTCCCAAGTCGCCTCCTCGACCGGCCGACCCCGCCACCGAACCTTTGCTGAAGCGATTTTCTTTGACATTAGCTTCCTGACTTGCCTGTCTAGAATGGCTACTGGCTCCTCAACGTAAGACAGATCCTCGTCTAGCTGAACAGAAGTGAAATCCAACACATGCGACGGGTCACCATGGTACCTCCGGAGCATAGAGACATGAAATACGGGATGGACTCCGGCTAGGCTGGGAGGTAAGGCCAACTCATAAGCAACCTCCCCAACATGCCTCAATGACTCAAAAGGGCCAATAAATCTAGGATTCAGCTGGGCACATTAGCCTGATATAATCTGAAGATATTCCCTCTTGTTCAAACAATTAAGTCTTAGAGCCTAATTCCAACATCGGGAATTCTGTGTCAGGCTTGTTTTCATCAAGAGATCACTCAATATTCCTCAAACGCCGTCTTCAAACATGACTGCATAACCTTGCTGGATTCTTACCTTGCAACACAAAATCCACAGGACCACGATAATATTTTATGATCAAATTAGCCAAAAATTCAACGAATCGGATGCTCCCATTGCACCTCACGATCTACATAGGTCTCGTTCCAACTTTTACAATACTGACACGACGGAAGAGATGTGCCGATATCCATAACCAACTACTGAATCAACAATTCATTGGGTCTATACTCCTGACAGGATCCATTACCTTGTCCTAAACTAGAGGATGATCCTTTCCTCTATAATATACTTCATATAATCAGTTTACACTGACCCCAAATCACATAATCTCATCTCACCCAGTACGAGCTGCTCAGGTGATAAGCCACATAAGACATAATCAAAAGTCCCACAAGATGACACAATGTGCCAGTAGGCTACTAATTCGTACGTGATACAAAAGGAAGGCGAACACTAGAGAGAACTATTCAACTCTCACACTAACATGTACTTCCTCAGAAAATAGGAAGCAGAACCCATAAAAGCAATTATAGATACTGAAATAAACATCACACTATTGCGGCGTGCAACCCAATCCCAACAATATGACCATGGCGGTGTGCCACCCGATCCAAATCAATATAACCATGGCGGCGTGCCACCCGATCCCAAAAATATAGACTCACACAAAGAGTCATATGTCGAGCTGAATAGCTCATCACATCAAAATACTGAATGTCGATCATAAGCACACTAAGGTGCATGATATCAGTCACAAAGAAACATATAGCGCCATAGGCTACAAACTCAAGCACAACAGAGGTGCGATATAAGATCTGAGTCTCGAGAGCCATCATGCTCATATAACATCACCGCTGAGCGGAACCTCAACACATAAGGAACTTACCAAGTCGTCTCACACTTATACGGCGCAATGTATCTTTACATGAATTAACTAACCGCAAAATAAGACGGTGACTATCCCTCCATAAAGGGCGCATTGCTGGAAGAAACATAACTGGCCTGACGCAAGGCTCACTTCTACATTTGAATCTATCCACCGACCTTAAGTCTATTCTGGTCGTGCCAAGCTAAGTCAATAATATTGCACAGGTCTATAACCCAATAAGCAGAGTTCCCTCCGGCATAAATTCTCAAATGGATGATATCACCAAAATCCTCATACCGGTTTAAATTTCTAACCGATCAAGTGACTACATGTCACATCTATACAATCTTCTTGTGGGACAAGCTCCCACCATCTTCCGAATAATTAAACGGGCCTGCACATTCAACCCACCGGCTGCACTAATACTGAAAACCGATTAGGAGTCCTTAACCGGGATGCAAAGCCTTTCTCACAAAACACCGATCTCAAATGATATTGATGTTAATACCCATCTTACTCGAAACACAGAAACTCCTTTCCTGCTCATCCGAGCTCTTTATATCACATTCATTGACCAAACTGTGACCTTGGTCCTTACATCAAATTTCATACTACTCACTGCACCTCACGTGCCGATATACGATAGACACCATTTCTATCACAACTCTAGAACTGATGATAGGCTAATACTTCGTCACATAAGACCTTCCATTTAACTCATTTCAGGAGAACTATAGCAACACACGGCGAGTTCTCATAACCGTTGAATATGCCAATCTCTAAGTAGTGGTCCAAGCCACCATAACCCTTTCCGAGGTCCGCCTACTCATAACAGGCCCTAACAGAAGAATACTTCATAATACCATCAATCACTACAGTCGACAAGCCTCAAATGCATCGCCACAAATCGCATGCATACCTCGATCACGTTACATGAACCGATCATTGACACCAATATGCCAACTCAACTTTGGCTAATCAATCTACTTCCTTCCAGTTTATCCTGGATTGCCTTATAATGTAAATATCTCCCTTTAATACCTAATTTATTTCAACCACACTCACCCCGAATGACCTGAAATCATGAGGCCATGCTATCTCAAGAACGGCGACCATTTCATACCTCTCAAATGCTACACCACAAGTCAAAACATCATAGATTGTTTTTGTACTTTTCTTCCTAAGTTTCTTCAAAGGCTTGAGCGTCAACTGTACTTATAGACTCAGAATTATCAAACACCACACTTTACCTCTTGAATTCACTAGGACCGCGATTGAGAACCATCCGGCCCTGACTTGGTCCAGTACTGTGACGACCCGGCCCGTCGTCATGGTAATTACCACCCCGTTATGTTGTAATTACATGGTTTATGCTTTTATATCAGTGTTAGAGTCTATCGGGTGAGTTAGGAGTGAATCGGATTGAAAATGAGGCATATAGCCTTTTTGAAAGAAACTTGAATAAGGAAAGTCAACCCGGAGTTGACTATTTGGTTAGAGGGCTCGGAATCGGATTCTGATTATTCGGTTAGTTCCGGGGGTGATTTGTGACTTAGGGGAGCGATCAAAATTGAATTTGGAGGCCCGATGTAGAAATAGGCTTGAATTTGCTAAGGTTGAATTTTTGGCGAAATCCGATCGATAGGTGAGATTTTGATCCGGGAGTCGGAATGGAATTCCGACAGTTGCAGTAGCTCCGTAGGGTGATTTTGGATGTGCTTGCAAAATTTCACGTCATTTGGAGGTCGTTTAGTCAGGTTTTTGATTGATTGTGTAATTCGGAATGTTTTAAGGAATCTAGGCTTGAATTCGATGTGAATTATGGGTTTTGATGTTATTAGACGTGTTTTGAGGATTGGAGCAAGTTCGAATAAGGTATTAAGATGTGTTGGTGTGTTTGGATGAGGTCCCGGGGCCTCGGGGTGTTTTCGGATGGCTAAAAAGGAGAAAATGTGGAAAATTGCAGACTTGTGTTCTGGTTCTGTTGTTTTCGCTCCTCCGGAAATGGGGGCGCAGGAGCGAGTCCGCAGAAGCGGACGAGAAGGCGCAGAAGTGGAGGAGACCGCTGAAGCGGAGCTTGGCTCGCAGGGGCGGCTTCACTGGTGCGAGAGGGATATCGCAGAAGCGGTCTGGAGGCGTGATGGAGAAGACCGCAGAAGCGGATTGTGGATCGCATAGGCGAGTCCGCATGAGCGGACTCTTGATCGCAGAGGCGGAAAGGACCGCAGGGCGGAAGACTTTCCGCAGAAGCGGACCCGCAGGAGCGGTCTGTGTATCGCAGGAGCGGAAATGGCCAAATAGGCCTGGGTTCGCAGAAGCGACCAATTGGTCGCAGAAGCGGTTCCGCAGGGGTGGAAAATGGTCCGCAGAAGCGAAAATCGCAGTGAATTAATTGTATCAGAAGTTAGAAAATTTCATAAACATTTCACACATTTGGGTCTCGGCTTAAGGAGGCGATTTGGGCGATTTTGAAGAGAAACTCAAGGGAAATTATCAGGTAACCAACTATGGACTTAAACTATGATTAGTATTGATAATATTATGCAATTATATCATGAAAATGGAGGAATTTGGGGTAATTTATGGAGGATTTAGCCATAGGCTTGAACTTTAGAAAATCAAGGTTTTGAATGGGCAAATGGAGTCCGAATTTGGTAAATTTGATATGCGTAGACTCGTATTGAGATGAGGGTTCCGAATATGTAACTTTTATAATTTTTCGAGAAGCGCACCAAAAGTCGGGTTTTGACAACTTGCGGGTTTTGATATAATTTGGGTTATTTCGAATGAATTGCGTGATATTAGCATATATTGATGCATTCTCTATGATTTTGAGCAGATTTGGCACCTGGGGAGATTGATTTGCGAGGCAAGTGCAAGGCGGATTGAAGCTTCTACCGGTTCGAGGTGAGTGGTGATAGTAAATAATGTACTGAGGGTTTGAAACCCCGTACTAGCACTTCACAGTGCTATGTTAAGATGAGACACACGTCTTGAGACGAGTGTGGTGACATTGTGATTGGGGACTTGGACTTGGTCCTTCCTAGCTAATAGAATACTGTGTTGTATGACTGCTAATGAGATTATAACTGTACAATTGGGCTAATAGCCATGTTTGGGGCCTTGTGCCGATCTGTAGAGCATTAGGGAACCAATAGAGCTAGGTGACCCTTATATCGTGTTGGAAACATACACTCAGCCGTAGTTCTAACTGAATAGCATAATATGAGCCCGTACTAGATGTGTACATTGAGAGAGATTATCTAGGGTGGAATTCCCTGTTCTAGCCGAGTGGGCCTGAAAGGCCAAGTCTATATTGACTGAGACAGGGTCCAGGACCCACTGTGATATATTATATTGGGCCTGAGAGGCCAAGCACATATTGATTGGGATAGGGTCGAGGACCCATTATGAGGTATTATATATATATACCTATATTGGATCGGGCTGCACGCCGCAGCAGTATATATATTGGATCGGACTGCACGCCGCAGTAATATACATGTAATATACATGTAATATACACGTGGGACGGACTGCACGCCGCAGTATTATTGCGCTTGGGCTGTAGGAGCCCCTTCGGAGTCTGAGTCTGCACACATTCTCAGTGAGCACTGGTGTATATTATGGGATCGGGCTGCGCGCCGCAGTAGTATAAATATATATACATATAAATATTGGATCGGACTGCACGCCGCAGTAATACATGTGTGGATCGGGCTGCACGCCGCAGTATAATAGTGCTTGGGCCTAGGGAGCCCCTCCGAAGTCTGTATACACCCCAGTGAGCGCCGTCGACGTTAAATGGAGCGGGCTGCGCGCCGCAGTGGTATATGTATTGGAGCGGGCTGCACGCCGCAGCATTATACTTAATCATATCCTATTATCTACTTAATTACTTATACATTATAGACATAGGTATGTGTCTTTATATGTTGAGATGGTCGTACACCGTAGGGGTACGAGTGAGGGTTAGATTAGTGTAGAATCTTGTAGAGATAAACGTGGATTGGAGATTTGAGTATTTCTATAGTGATGACGTACATGTGAGGGTTGCCTTAGAACTGCTAAGTGATAGCACAGGAGTTCTTACCTTCGGTTATTATTTATTATTGTTACTCACTGAGTTGAAATATACTCACCCCACTCCCCTGCACTTTCTGTGCAGATCCACAGGTGCCCGGAGAGCAGTTGAGACATTGTAGCTGCTGATCCTTATCTACTTTTGCGGAGATTACGAGGTAGCTGCCAGCGTCCGCAGAGCTTGTTTTATCCTTCTTTATCATCTTGTTGATTTCCTATTTGCCTAGACTTGGTTGTATTAGGATGCTATTCTTTAGAGGCTCAGTCTCGTGACACCACGATATGGTTGGGACCGTATTTTGTATGTTTTACATTTCGGTTATCACCTGATATGATCATTTACTGTTTAAGTTTAATTTGATTAATAACTGGCCGGTTTAAGGGATAATATGGTCGGGCTTGCCTAGCATTGTGTTGGGCGCCATCACGACCAGGGTTTGGGTCGTGACAAGTTGGTATCAGAGCCTAGGTTAACAGGTCTCGCGAGTCATGAGCCGGTTGGTAGAGTCCCATGGATCGGTACGGGGACACCTGTACTTATCCTCGGGAGGCTGCAAACCTTTTTAGGAAAAGTTTCAATTCTTGGAATTCTTGTCGTGCAATTACTTTTGACTTGATCTGAACTTTGACATTCTATTCTCTCGCAGATGGCGAGAACTCGATCATCCGGACGTGGAGGACGACCACCACTACCACCTGCTAGAGGCCGTGGACGCGGCCATGGTCGTGGCGGAGTTAGGGCAGCTGAGGCAGTGCCAGCTGACCCACAGCCCCCAGTTGCAGAGGTGCCAGCAGCACCAGATCAGGCACCAGCAGTGCCCATTGTTATTCCGGGTCTACAGGAGACCCTGGCTCAGATACTAGCAGTCTGCACTGGCCTAGCACAGGCGGTTTCAGTTACTACTGCAGCTGCATCGGGGATCGGGGGTGGTCATCGGACCCCCGCAAAACGCACTCTAGAGCCAGCAGTGCAGGGCTTACAGACACCAGAGGCTCCTCCAGTTCAGCCTGTGGTACCAGTTCAGCTAGCAGATCAGGTTCAGGGGGACAGGGTCCCAGCCATGACGGACGATGAGCAGCGTCGTCTCGAGAGGTTCACCGGGTTATCTCCTCCAGTGTTCACTGGTGCTCCGGGCGAGGACGCCCGAGGTTTTCTGGACAAGTGCCGTCGGATGCTCCGTACGGCAGGGATCTTGGAGTCCAATGGGGTATCATTCACTACCTTTCAGTTTCAGGGGCCAGCCTTCGCTTGGTGGGAGGCTTATGAGCGCCGCAGGCCAGCTGGAGCAACACCATCATGGCCGGAGTTCTCCACTATGTTCTTGGAGAAATGGGTGCCTCGATCTCAGAGAGAGGAGATGCGTAGGCAGTTTGAGGGTCTCCGTCAGGGGGACATGTCAGTGTCAGAGTATGAGATCAGGTTTACAGAGTTGTCCAGATATGCACCGTGGTTGGTTCATTCCGACAGAGAGAGGATTGGGCGCTTCGTGGACGGCCTCATTTATCCCATTCGTATTCTGACGACTCGGGAGAGGGTTTTGAGTCGTACATTTGAGGATGCTGTGGATATTGCTCGCGACATAGAGACAGATCGTCGCAGGGAACGAGATGAGAGGGAGGCCAAGGGGCCTCGAGGAGCAGCTAGTTCCAGTGGCACTCAGACCAGGGGCCAGAGTCAGCAGAGCCGAGGTCGCTCTCTCAGGTCTTCGCAGTCGGGTTGCTCAGATCGTCGCAGATGGTCTCCTAGACAGGGTTATCGGGGTTCGCACCAGAGCCAGCCATCTCTCAGTGCCATGCCAGCTCAGAGTTCTTCACAGGCCCCATCCGCTCAGGGTTCATCTCGGCCTAGTTCATCAGCTGGCCACTCCAGCGCCAGAGGTCCTTATCAGTCTCAGTACCCAGCACCGGGGAGTTGCTACGAGTGCGGAGAGTTTGGGCACCACCGTAGGGAGTGTCCCCGTCTTGTCTCCAGATCTTATCAGCAGAGGGGGCAACCCTCGTCATCTGGTCCTTCTACTTCAGCACCTGCCCCGCCAGCTAGGGGTGAGGGTCAGACAGCTAGGGGTCGCTCTCGAGGAGGTGGCCGATCATGCGGACAGGCTAGATGTTATGCTTTTCAGGGCCCGATCTGAGGCTGTTGCTTCTGATGATGTCATTACAGGTATTATTTCAGTCTGCCACAGAGATGCCTCAGTATTGTTTGATCCCGGTTCTACTTATTCTTATGTGTCTACATAATTTGCTCCTCATTTAGGCACGACCCGAGGGAGTCTTGAGCTGCCAGTGCATGTATCTACCCCGGTAGGGGATACTATTGTTGTGGACCACGTATACCGGTCCTGTTTGGTCACTATTGGAGGTCTGGAGACCCGAGTAGACCTGTTGCTTCTCAGCATGATTGATTTTGATGTTATATTGGGCATGGACCGGCTATCTCCATGTCATGCTATTCTGGACTGTCATGCTAAGACAGTCACTTTGGCTATGCCGGGCATTCAGAGGATCGAGTGGCGAGGCACGACTGAGTATGTACCTAGCATGGTAATATCTTTACTCAAGGCCCAACGAATGGTTGGGAAGGGATGTCTCTCTTATTTAGCATTTGTGCGGGAGGTCGAGGCCTAGACTCCCGGTATTGATTCTGTTCCCATTGTGCGAGACTTTCCTGATGTGTTTCCCTCAGACCTGCCGGGCATGCCGCCGGACATGGATATTGATTTTGGTATCGATTTGGTGCCGGGCACTCAGCCTATTTCTATTCCTCCATATCGGATGGCACCAGCTGAGTTGAAGGAATTGAAGGAGCACCTACAGGAACTCCTAGATAAGGGGTTCATTCGGCCGAGTGTGTCGCCGTGGGGTGCACCGGTCCCGTTTGTTAAGAAGAAGGACGGATCCATGAGGATGTGTATTGACTACAGGCAGATAAACAAAGTAACAGTGAAGAATAAGTATCCTCTGCCTCGTATTGATGATTTATTTGATCAGCTCCAAGGAGCTAGGGTATTCTCGAAGATTGATCTTCGTTCAAGCTACCATCAGCTGAAGATTAGAGAGTTCGACATTATGAAGACTGCATTCAGGACCATATATGATCATTATGAGTTCCTTGTGATGTCTTTTGGGCTGATCAACGCCCCAACAACATTCATGCATCTGATGAACAGTGTGTTCAGGCCGTATCTTGATTCATTTGTGATTGTGTTCATTGACGACATTCTAGTCTACTCTCGTAGCTCGGAGGAGCATGCTCGACACTTGAGTATTGTGTTGTAGAGGTTGAGAGAGGAGAAGCTGTATGCCAAGTTCTCCAAATGTGAGTTCTGGCTTGAGTCCGTGGCTTTCTTAGGGCACGTGGTGTCCTGTGATGGTATTCAGGTAGATCCGAGGAAGGTCGAGGCAGTGCAGAGTTGGCCCAGACCGACCTCAGTTACTGAGATCCGTAGCTTTCCGGGATTGGCAGGGTATTATCGCCGATTCGTTCAGGGGTTCTCTTCTATTGCTTCACCCTTGACTAGATTGACTTAGAAGGGTGTTCCTTTCTTATGGTCCGAGGAGTGCGAGGAGAGCTTTCAGAAGCTCAAGACAGCACTGACCACAGCACCAGTCTTGATTCTACCGACAGCTTCAGATTCTTATACTGTATATTGTGATGCCTCAGGAGTGGGCATTGGTTGTGTGTTGATGCAGGAGGGTAGGGTCATTGCTTATGCTTCTCGTCGGTTGAAGCCCCACGAGAAGAACTACCCTGTTCATGATTTGGAGCTAGCAGCCATAGTTCATGCTTTGAAGATTTGGAGGCATTACCTGTATGGCGTCTCATGTGAGGTGTTCACGGATCATCGCAGCCTTCAGCACTTATTCAGACATAAGGACCTTAATTTGAGACAGCGGAGGTGGTTGGAGTTGCTTAAGGACTATGATATCACTATTTTGTATCATCCGGGAAAGGCCAATGTGGTGGCCGATGCCTTGAGTCGGAAGGCGGTTAGCATGGGCAGGCCTAGCTTTCATCCCAGTTGGGGAGAGGCCATTTGCTTATGATGTTCAGGCCCTAGCCAATCGGCTAGTGAGATTAGATATTTCGGAGCCGAGTCGGGTGTTGGCTTGTGTTGTTTCTTGGTCTTCCTTATATGATCGCATCAGGGAGCGACAGTATGATGACCCACATTTGCTTGTCCTTAAGGACATAGTGCAGCATAATAATGTTAGAGATGTGACTATCGACAGTGATGGTGTTCTGAGGATGCAGGGCCGTATATGCGTGCCCAATGTAGATGGTTTGCGGGAGTTGATACTTGAGGAGGCACACAGTTCGCAGTACTTTATTCACCCAGGTGCCGCGAAGATGTACCAAGACTTGAGACAGCACTACTGGTGGAGGAGAATGAAGATGGACATTGTTAGGCATGTAGCTAAGTGCCTCAATTGCCAGCAGGTCAAATATGAGCATCAAAGACCGGGCGGTGTTCTTCAGCGTATAGTTATTCCCGAGTGGAAATGGGAGAGGATCACCATGGATTTTGTTATTGGGCTCCCTCGGACAGCGAGGAAGTTTGATTTTGTATGGGTGATTGTTGATCGGCTGACTAAGTCCGCATATTTCATCCCAGTTAGTACTACTTACTCATAGGAGCGATTGGCATCGATCTTTATTCGGGAGATTGTCAGGTTGCATGGGGTCCCAGTGTCTATCATATCCGACAGAGGCACTCAGTTCACTTCTCAGTTTTGGAGAGCATTTCAGCGAGAGATGGGTACGCGGGTTGAGTTAAGCACCGCATTTCACCCCTAGATAGACGGACAGGCTGAGCGCACTATTCAGATCCTAGAGGATATGTTGCGGGCATGTGTGATTGACTTTGGTGGTTCATGGGATGAGTTTTTGCCACTTGCCGAGTTTGCCTACAACAACAGCTACCAGTCGAGTATTCAGATGGCCCCGTACGAGGCATTGTATGGCAGACGGTGTAGATCTCCCATCGGATGGTTTGAGCCTGGTGAGGATAGATTGATAGGGACTGAGTTAGTTCAGGATGCTCTGGATAGAGCAAAGTTGATCCAGGAGAGGCTTCGCACAGCACAGTCTCGCCAGAAGAGTTATGCAGACCGTAGGGTTCGAGAGTTGTCTTTCATGGTTGGTGATAGAGTATTGCTGAAGGTTTCACCCATGAAGGGTGTCATGAGGTTCGGGAGGAAAGAGAAGTTGAGTCCCAGGTACATTGGTCCTTTTGAGATACTCAGGAGAGTTGGAGAGGTGGCATATGAGTTAGCCTTGCCACCCAGCTTATCCAGCGTTCATCCAGTATTCCATGTGTCTATGCTCCGGAAGTACATTGGGGATCCGTCTCATGTATTAGACTTCAGTACCATTCAGCTTGATGGTGATCTATCATATGATGTGGAGCCTATTGCTATTTTGGGTCGCCAGGTAAGAAAATTGAGGTCGAAGGAGATTGCAGCAGCTAAGGTGCAGTGGAGAGGTCGGCCCGTGGAGGAGGCTACTTGGGAGGTCGAGCAGGAGATGCGGAGCAGATACCCTCAGCTATTTGAGACTTCAGGTATGTTTCTCGACCCGCTCGAGGACGAGCGTTTGCTTAAGAGGGGGAGAATGTGACTACCCAGCCCGTCGTCACGGGAATTACCACCCCGTTATGTTTTAATTACATAATTCATGCTTTTATATCAGTGTTAGAGTCTATCGGGGAAGTTAGGAGTGAATTGGATTGAAAATGAGGCATATAGCCTTTTTGAAAGAAACTTGAATAAGGAAAGTCAACTCGGAGTTGACTATTTGGTTAGAGGGCTCGGAATCGGATTCGAATGATTCGGTTAGTTCCGGGGGGTGATTTGTGACTTAGGGGAGCGATCGGAATTGAATTTGGAGGCCCGGTGTAGAAATAGGCTTGAATTGGCTAAGGTTGAATTTTTGGCGAAATCCGATCGATAGGTGAGATTTTGATCCGGGAGTCCGAATGGAATTCCGACAGTTGCAGTAGATCCGTAGGGTGATTTTGGATGTGCTTGCAAAATTTCACGTCATTCAGAGGTCGTTTAGTCGGGTTTTTGATTGATTGTGTAATTCGGAATGTTTTAAGGAATCTAGGCTTGAATTCGATGTGAATTATGGGTTTTGATGTTATTAGACGTGTTTTGAGGATTGGAGCAAGTTCGAATAAGGTATTAAGATGTGTTGGTGTGTTTGGATGAGGTCCCGGGGCCTCGGGGTGTTTTCGGATGGCTAAACGGGAGAAAATGTGGAAAATTGCAGACTTGTGTTCTGGTTCTGTTGTTTTCGCTCCTGCGGAAATGGGGGCGCAGGAGCGAGTCCGCAGAAGCGGACGAGAAGGCGCAGAAGCGGAGGAGACCGCTGAAGCGAAGCTTGGCTTGCAGGGGCGGCTTCGCTGGTGCGAGAGGGGTATCGCAGAAGCGGTCTGGAGGCTTGATGGATAAGATCGCAGAAGCGGATTGTGGATCGCATAGGCGAGTCCGCAGGAGCGGACTCTTGATCGCAGGGGCGGAAAGGACCGCAGGGGCGGATGAATTTCCGCAGAAGCGGACCCGTAGGAGCGGTCCGTGTATCGCAGGAGCGGAAATGGCCAAATAGGCCTGGGTTCGCAGAAGCGACCAATTGGTCGCAGAAGCGGTTCCGCAGGGGCGGAAAATGGTCCGCAGAAGCGAAAATCGCAGTGAATTAATTGTATCAGAAGTTAGAAAATTTCAGAAACATTTCACACATTTGGGTCTTGGCTTAAGGAGGCGATTTGGGCGATTTTGAAGAGAAACTCAAGGGAAATCATCAGGTAACCAACTATGGACTTAAACTATGATTAGTATTGATAATATTATGCAATTATATCATGAAAATGGAGGAATTTGGGGTAATTTATGGAGGATTTAGCCATAGGCTTGAACTTTAGAAAATCAAGGTTTTGAATGGGTAAATGGAGTCCGAATTTGGTAAATTTGATATGCCTAGACTCGTATTGAGACGAGGGTTCCGAATATATAACTTTTATAATTTTTCGAGAAGCGCACCAAAAGTCGGGTTTTGACAACTTGCGGGTTTTGATATAATTTGGGTTATTTCGAATGAATTGCGTGAAATTAGCATATATTGATGCATTCTCTATGATTTTGAGCAGATTTGGCACCCGAGGAGATTGATTTGCGAGGCAAGCGCAAGGCGGATTGAAGCTTCTACCGGTTCGAGGTGAGTGGTGATAGTAAATAATGTACTGAGGGTTTGAAACCCCGTACTAGCACTTCACAGTGCTATATTGAGACGAGACACACGTTCTATGACGGGCATGGTGACATTGTGATTGGGGGTTCGGACTTAGTCCTTCCCGGCTAATAGAATACCGTGTTGTATGATTGCTAATGAGATTATAACTGTACAATTGGGATAATAGCTATGTTTGGGGCCTTGTGCCGATCTGTAGAGCATTAGGGAACCTATAGAGCTAGGTGACCCTTATATCATGTCGGAAACATACACTCAGCCGTAGCTCTAGCTGTATAGCATAATATGAGCCCGTACTAGATATGTACATTGAGAGAGATTATCTAGGGTGGAATTCCCTGTTCTAGCTGAGTGGGCCTGAAAGGCCAAGTCTATATTGATTGAGACAGGGTCTAGGACCCACTGTGATATATTATATTGGGCATGAGAGGCCAAGCACATAGTGACTGGGAAAGGGTCAAGGACCCATTATGAGGTATTATATATATATACCTATATTGGATCGGGCCGCACGCCGCAGCAGTATATATATTGGATCGGACTGCACGCCGCAGTAATATACATGTAATATACATGTGGGACGGACTGCACGCCGCAGTATTATTGCGCTTGGGCTGTAGGAGCCCCTTCGGAGTCTGAGTCTGCACATATTCTCAGTGAGCGCTGGTGTATATCATGGGATCGGGCTGCGCGCCGCAGCAGTATAAATATATATACATATAAATATTGGATCGGACTGCACGCCGCAGTAATACATGTGTGGATCGGGCTGTACGCCGCAGTATAATAGTGCTTGGGCCTAAGGAGCCCCTCCGAAGTCTGTATACACCCCCAGTGAGCGCCGTCGATGTTAAATGGAGCGGGCTGCGCGCCGCAGCGGTATATGTATTGGAGCGGGCTGCACGCCGCAGCATTATACTTAATCATATCCTATTATCTACTTAATTATACATTATAGACATAGGTATGTGTTTTTATATGTTGAGATGGCCGTACACCGTAGGGGTACGAGTGAGGGTTAGATCAGTGTAGAATCTTGTAGAGATAAACGTGGATTGGAGATTTGAGTATTTCTATAGTGATGACGTACCTGTGAGGGTTGCCTTAGAACTGCTAAGTGATAGCACAGGAGTTCTTACCTTCAGTTATTATTTATTATTGTTACTCACTGAGTTGAAATATACTCACCCCACTCCCCTGCACTTTCTGTGCAGATCCACAGGTGCCCGAGAGAAGTTGAGACATTGTAGCTGCTGATCCTTGTCTACTTTTGCGCAGATTACGAGGTAGCTGCCTAGACTTGGTTGTATTAGGATGCTATTCTGTAGAGGCTCAGTCTCGTGACACCATGATATGGTTGGGACCGTATTTTGTACGTTTTACATTTCGGTTATCACCTGATATGATCATTTACTGTTTAAGTTTAATTTGATTAATAACTGGCTGGTTTAAGGGATAATATGGTCGGGCTTGCCTAGCATTGTGTTGGGCGCCATCACGACCAGGGTTTGGGTCGTGGCAAGTACGCAACCAACTCTACTGAATGTTTATAACATATGAATACCCTCTCGATAAAGCACCCAGCGGAATCACTTCCCGCGAAGCCTGCACCTAGACGAGGCATAAATCATGAATCTTTCCTCAAGTTTGAACACGAGCCAGTAAGGCTAATCATAACATGCATTCAACAATTCATATACTCAAATTACCACTCATGGTCCTTTTCCGTAGCTGCAATAACCCATTAATACGCTAATACCCGGAATTCACGCAGGTAATTAGCCATGCGACCCAAATCATAAGCGGTGAGACTCTCCCACCAGCTCAAAGCCACTATTGCACGGCTCTCGAGCACATTAGAAACATTTATTCAAGTCATCTACTCTTATTCAACTGGAGGACCATGATTAGCACCCGACCATACTTGCCGAGCACCAACGTACATTTTATCTAACCTTCTTTATTATCTTTTAGGGCTGACGAGACCAATATAAAAGGTAGACATGGATCATGAACAACCAACAATAAAATATGATTGCATGAACCTACATAACATGGGATGACCGGACAATCAAGAAACTATATACATATGGTACAAGCTACCACGCTAAAATGAAAGACTATACAACAAAAACCAGCCGACAAGGCATACCAAACTTTACATGAGTCGACACTTGTCTATGAGCCTCTAAAGGAACATAAGTGCTGCAACATAGTCGGAACAAGGCCCCGACATACCCATAATGTCTATAACATAAATGCATACCAAGACCAAGGCAAGTCCGGAGAAGGGATCTCGCCAATCACCGCTGAACTGGACAACCTACTGTGATGGGGGAGCTGCACCTGCCTGTCTATCAGGACCTGCAGCACGACATGCAGCGTCCACAAACAAAAGGACGTCAGTACGAATAAAGTACCGAGTATGTAAGGCAGAGAACCATGAATACGAACAGTAATGTAAGCAGGGATAGAGAATATACAACCTGTAACATCTGAGTACCTCTGAGGGCTACTGACATGAAATGCATGATACATGTGTATAAATACATAATCTTTTAAAACATATGCCTCCGTGGGCATCATCATCATCATGTCGTACCCGGCCATAATAGGCTCGGTAAAAACGTACCCGGCCATTATAAGGCTCGGTAGAATCGTACTCGGCCACGTGGAGCTCGGTAAAACCCAACTGATCAGTGGTTGCACAATAGGTGCCTTACCCGGCCGACTATAGCGCGGCTCGGTAGAGTAAAATAGATACATATATATAATGCATGTTCGACTCCTGGAAATACCTTGTAGACCTTTCGGAGTGACGTAAGGTCGGTATCCTATGTACAACTTATTAGGACTAACTCTTCACTATGAACCTTATAGGAATCAAGAAGTACCAACAAGATTGATAACATAAGAATAAGAGAAGCAACATCAACATCAATCGTTCCATAAGAGGGGAAACAATGTAAGTATTGCTTAGCTTCTAAGAATAGAGTATCTTTGGAAGCTCGTTCATTACATTATGTTAATCGGAGTCGTGCAAAATAAGGAAAGGGATAGCCACACATACCTTGTATATACTGCCACAACCTCAAGCTATGCAAACGTCACGACTCCTTAGTCTACAATAGGAGAAATGACACTATCGTTAACGTTTAAGCGTCGCAACTATTATGTACCAATCACAACCTATTTTGTGATGAAACGGACAGCACCTCCCCTATATATATGACTTCACACCATTCAAAACAATCACCAAACAGCCTAAAAACATCAATAATAAACATATTGAGCCTCCCAAAACAGTCCACACACAACCTAATCACATCATACATATGACGGCCACTATAGTCGTACCAAATGACCCAAAAATATTACGAAGAACTAGCAGACCATAACCCAACATATATATGGTGTTTCTCCACACCCTTCCTACTCCAAAAATCACAAAACAGTAATAAAAACGCAGCCCAACAGCAACACAAAACAGTCCACAAAACAGTCCGCTACAAGTGAATAACTTGAACTCACGGCTTCCGATCACCGTCCCGTGAGTTCTTACATGTATATAACGAATTGCCATGAATTTAAAGCAGAATAAATGTATGAAATATAGCAGTAAACTCACCTTTGTTGTTGGATAACTCGGCCTTTAACTTGGTTCTTCAAACTGTAGTGTTTACCCCCAATTTGAACTTGAAAGAGAGGGAAAATCAATTTGGGTTTGTGGATAATTTTTGGGAGGAAGTTTGCAGGGTCTTAGGTCTGGTTATTTGTGAAATATAAAGAGGTATATATTGCAGAAGATAAGCCTTTTAATGGGCTGCTTTTCTGACCCGAAATTCCCTCTTTTGGGCCGACATTTAACCAAGTAGGTGACTCACCTACTTGCACCTAGCAGCTTGTGCAGTCTCACGAAAATGTCTATATCTCTCCATTCCAATGTCGTATTGCTAAACCGTTTAATGCGTTGGAAACTAGACTCATAGATCTTCAATTGGGGTGGTAGATCACCCCGTAATTCCAAGTATATTGGGAGAAATACTTAATAACATTTGACTTAAAGTTTAGGTAAAACTATGAACCTAAGTTGCAACAACTTTTGTCGACTTTTGTTTCATAACTCGTTTGACTTCAAGAATTATGATACGGATATTATATGATTCAAATACCTTAAATCATGACCTCCTAAGTATACTAAGCATTTATAGGTTTACCCAAAAGTACGAGTTACAGCATCCTTGATTCGTTTAACTTCTAATACTTGTTAATCACCCTTATGCACCCTTGTATCACTTAAGATTAATCGGATTAACTTCTTATCATCTCAAGGATAATTCCTTCTTGGATTTGTGTTATCTAACTTATGGAATGAACTAACGTGTGTGGATATGGGTTATAACACCCTCCCCCTTAGGAACATTCGTCCTCGAATGTAAGGGTTTATGGGGAGTCCAAATCATCGTGGATTCTAGCAGAAATTTTTGGTCAATTTTCCCCTATAAAATTGTCACTAGGAAAATTTGAAAGCAGTGAATCTCAAAGTATGACCACAAAAGGCTACACAAAGCATTATGGACATGGACATTATTTACATATCACCACTTTGTATTAAGGAAGAGAGTTCTCAAGTTATTGCTTACCTCATAAAGCCATTTCACCTTTATAATGTATCTTGCGTTCCACCAACATCCTTGTTATCATCATTCTGGAATAGGTAAGGGTATTTAGACTTCATCTCTTCTTCCGCTTCACGTCATTTCTTTCATATTCTTGTTCCTCCACAATACTTTGACTGAAGCTACATCTTTTGTTCTCAGCTTGCGGACTTGTCGATCTAATATGGCCACTGGCACTTCTTCATATGATAGATCCTCTGTAACTTGAACATCTTTGATAGGGACAACTCGAGAAGGGTCTCCAATACGTTTCCTCAACATAGATACATGGAATACCGGGTGGACAAATTCTAATTCGGATGGCAATTCTAACTCATAAGCAACTTGTCCAATTCGTTGAAGAATTTTATACGGACCAATATACCTTGGACTCAGCTTACCTTTCTTCCCAAAACGCATAACACCCTTCATTGGTGAAATCCTCAAGAAAACCCAATCACCAACCTCAAATTCTAGATCACGACGTCGGACATCGGAATAAGACTTTTGCCTGCTTTGTGCCGTCCTCAATCGTTCCTGTATCACTTTCACCTTCTCAATGGCTTGGTGAATCAAATCTAGCCCATATAATTCTGTTTCACCGACTTCAAACCATCCAACTGGTGATCTACATATCCTCCCATATAGTGCCTCAAATGGGGCCATTTTAATACTGGAATGGTAGCTATTATTGTAGGCAAATTCTATGAGTGGAAGATGGTCATCCCAATTTCCCTAAAATCTAGAACACATGCTCGTAGCATATCTTCCAATGTCCGAATGGTACGTTCAGCCTGTCCGTCAGTCTGCGGATGAAATGCAGTGCTGAGATTCACCTGTGTGCCTAAACCTTTCTGAAAAGACCTCCAAAATTTAGCCGTAAATTGAGCTCCTCGATCTGATATAATAGATACCGGCACACCATGAAGCCTAACAATCTCCTTGATATACAACATCACATAATCTTCAGCCGAGTAAGTTGTCTTAACTGGCATAAAATGAGCACATTTTGTAAGTCGATCAACTATCACCCAAATAGAGTCAAACTTATGATAAGATCGAGGTAATCCAATAACGAAGTCCATATTAATCACCTCCCATTTCCAGGTCGGAATTTCTATATTCTGAAGCAATCCACCGGGTTTCGGATGTTCTATATTTACTTGTTGACAATTGGGACACTGGGCTACAAATTCTGCAATAGACTTTTTCATGTTATCCCACCAATACTGCTCCTTGACATCATGATACATCTTTGTTGAGCCAGGATGGATGGAATATCGGGATTGATGAATTTCATTCATAATCTTTTCTCGCAACCCTGCTACATTCGGCACACATAATCGGCCCTGGTATCTCAGTGCCCCATCTCCTCCGATCTCAAAAGCCGTAATTTTACACTGCTGAATGTTCTCTCTCAATCGTAGTAAGATTGGATCTTCATATTGCCGTGCTTTTACCTCTGCTACCAAAGATGATTCTGATGTATTCTGTACAGTAACACTTCCGTCATCAGAGTCTAACAATCCGATTCTCATATTGGCTAGCTGATGAAGCTCTTTAGTCAACCCCCATCTACCTGCATCAATATGTACTAAGCTTCCCATTGACTTACGGCTGAGAGCATCTACCACAACATTGGCTTTACCGGGATGATACAATATCTCGACGTCGTAGTCCTTCAGTAATTCAAGCCACCTACGCCGCCTCAAATTCAACTCTTTCTGCTTGAAGATGTATTGTAGACTCTTGTGATCTGTGTAGATGTCAACATGGACGCCGTATAAGTAGTGTCGCCATATCTTCAAAGCATATATTACTGCAGCCAATTCCAAATCATGGGTTGGATAATTCTTTTCATGCTTCTTCAATTGTCTTGATGCATATGAAATCACCTTCCCATGCTGCATCAACACGCACCCCAAACCTATACCCGAGGCATCACAATATACCACATATCCTTCTGTTCCTTCAGGGAGAGTGAGCACCGGTGTGGATGTCAATCGATCCTTCAGCTCCTGAAAACTACGTTCACAAGTGTTAGACCACTGGAACTTGGTAGCTTTCTGTGTTAACATAGTCAATGGTGCTGATATATAGGAAAACCCTTCTACAAATCGCCTATAATATCCTGCTAGCCCTAGGAAGCTACGAACTTCTGATGGTGTTGTAGGTCTCGGCCAATTCTTTACTGCATCAATCTTCTGAGTGTCGACACTAATACCCTCGTCAGATATCACATGGCCAAGGAATGCTACCGAGTTCAGCCAGAATTCACATTTGGCGAGCTTAGCATATAACTTACGATCCTGAAGCATCTGTAATACTATCCGCAAGTGGCTCGCATGTTCCTCCTCCGAACGAGAATACACCAGAATGTCATCAATGAATACAATCACGAACTCATCAAGATAGGGCCTGAATACAGTATTCATGAGATCCATAAAAGCTGCTGGGGCATTTGTTAGCCCGAACGACATCACCAAGAACTCAAAGTGTCCATATCTTGTCCGAAAGGCCGTCTTTGGAATATCCTTCTCCTTAACCCTCACCTGATGATACCCTAAACGTAAGTCAATCTTGGAGGAATACTTGGCACCTTGGAGTTGGTCAAACAGGTCGTCAATTCTTGGAAGTGGATACTTGTTCTTTATAGTAAACTTATTCAACTGCCGATAGTCGATACACATCCGTAATGACCCATCTTTCTTCCGCACGAATAGGACTGGAGAACCCCAAGGTGAAGTGCTAGGCCTAATGAAGCCCTTATCCAGCAAGTCCTTTAACTGCGCCTTCAACTCTCGCAGCTCTGCCGGGGCCATTCTATATGGAAGGATAGAGATCGGTTGAGTGTCAGGCAACACATCAATGCTAAACTCAATCTCCCTTTCTGGAGGAAGGCCTGGGAGTTCATTTGGGAAAACATCCGGAAATTCATTGACCACGGGGATAGATTGTAGAGTAGGCAGCTTTGCCTCAGCATCCCTAACGCGAACAAGATGATAAATGTAACCTTTTGAGATCATTTTCCTTGCCTTAATATAGGAAATAAACCTACCTTTCGATGTAGCAATGTTCCCCTTCCATTCAATAACAGGTTCACCAGGAAATTGAAACCTAACCATCTTCATGCGACAGTCAACATTTGCATAGCATGAGGCCAACCAGTCCATTCCCAGTATCACATCAAAATCAACCATTTCTAACTCAAATAAATCTGCCGAGGTTTGACGACTACAAGTCATCACAGTGCAACTTCTATATACCCTTCTAGCAATCATCGAATCTCCTATTGGAGTAGATACCGCAAGGGGTTTACTTATCAATTCAGGTTCAATGCCAAACTTATTAGCCACAAAGGGTGTAACATATGATAATGTAGATCCCGGATCAATCAACGCATATACATCATAAGAAAACACAGATAATATACCTCTAACAACATCTGGAGATGACTTGAGATCCTGTCGACCTACTAGAGCATATGTTCGAGTTTTGAGACCCACTCGAACTCGGTCCTGCACCTCTACCTCTACCACGACCTGTCGACTGCTGAAAACCCCGTGCTGGAGGTCGAACCGATGAGGAAGAACCAGACACAGATCTAGTCGGTTGAGCCATACCATCACCTCCCCTGTTAGGACAATCCCTCATCATATGGCCAGGCTGTCCGCAAGAATAACACGCATCAGAACCTCGACAACACAGTCCAAAGTGGGCCTTGCCGCACCGATCACAACGTGGTGTTGGGGGTTTCGTCTGACTAGTATCCCTGTGATGTTGCGATCCAGATGTCAGCGAACTCTGACCTGGACCAGAATAGGATCGATCATATCGAGGCCTCTGAAACTGTGGAGGAGCACTAGCTACAGATGGCGCCGAACTCCTCGAAGACTAGGGCCTGGCGCTGCCTCTTAAGTCATCACAATACGTTGCAAATCTCGCCGTCTTATGCTGGCCCCTATCCTGCTCCCTATCTGCCCTCTGCTGGCGCTTACGATCCTCTAGGGTCTGAGTATAAGCTTGAATACGGGAAATATCCATGCCTTCTACCAAGGAGGCTGTCATACACTCATTTATCAGATGGGGTCCCAACCCGTTCACGAAAAAATGCACCCTATCACTCATCTCGGCCACCATATGGGGAGCATACCTTGCTAAAGAATCAAACTGCATACTATACTCTCGCACACTCATATTACCTTGTCTAAGGTTCAAGAACTTATCAACTCTAGCTCGTCGTATCTCAACTGGCAAATAGTGACGAAGAAAGGCCTCAGAAATATCCTTCCACACAGCTGGAGGAGCGTTCGGACCTCCGGATCTCTCCCAACTATCATACCAAAGAACCGCTAAATCCCGTAGCCGATAAGAAGCCAACTCTACTGCCTCTGTATCACTAACATGCATAACCCGTAGTGTACGATGAACCTGGTCAATAAAAGTCCGCGGATCCTCCTTGGGGTCTGATCCGGTAAACACTGGAGGGTCTAAATTAATAAAATCACGAACTCTCGTACTAACTGGTTTATCAACAGCACCTGTATTCTGCCTCTGAGCCTGAGCAGCTACCAAGCTAGTCAATAACTGCAAAGCACTCCGCATATCCTGGTCTGTAGTGCCAGATGGAGGAGCTGGAGGTGCTGGGTGCCACCTAATATCCTCCGGAGGAGACGGAGTAGATGAGGTATGAGACGGCATCTCACTCTGAGCCTCACTTTGGCCTGCTCTGGCTTGGGGCACCTGACTGGTACCCTCTCCTGCAGCTGTATCAAGCCGTCTACTAATTGTTTGTTTCCTAGTCAAAGGCATCGCTGAAAGAAAACAAGGTGAATATTAGAGACGAACACTTACGACTCAACTCTATGCACGATCTAGATTTAGGAAGAAGGTAACAACCCTAGATGTCATGTAGCCTCCTGATTATAAATGTGGCGTGCTACACATCCATAATCAAGACTCTACTAGACACGGCTCATAGACAATCCCTAGGACAGACTTGCTCTGATACCAAGTTTGTCACGACCCAAACCGGAGGACCATGACTAGCACCCGACCATACTTGCCGAGCACCAACATACATTTTATCTAACCTTCTTTATTATCTTTTAGGCTGACGAGACCAATATAAATGGTAGACATGGATCATGAACAACCAACAATAAAATATGATTGCATGAACCTACATAACATGGGATTACCGGACAATCAAGAAACTATATACATATGGTACAAGCTACCACGCTAAAATGAAAGACTATACAACAAAAACCAGCCGACAAGGCATACCAAACTATACATGAGTCGACACTTGTCTATGAGCCTCTAAAGGAACATAAGTGCTGCAACATAGTCGAAACAGGGCCCCGACATACCCATAATGTCTATAACAAAAATGCATACCAAGACCAAGGCAAGTCCGAAGAAGAGATCTCGCCAATCACCGTTGAACTAGACAACCTACTGTGATGGGGGAGCTGCACCTGCCTGTCTATCGGGACCTGCAGCACGACATGCAGCATCCACAAACAAAAGGACGTTAGTATGAATAAAGTACTGAGTATGTAAGGCAGAGAACCATAAATACGAACAGTAATGTAAGCAGGGATAGAGAATATACAACCTGTAACATCTGAGTACCTCTGAGGGCTACTGACATGAAATGCATGATACATGTGTATAAATACATAATCTTTTAAAACATACGCCTCTGTGGGCATCATCATCATCATGTCGTACCCGGCCATAATAGGCTCGGTAAAACGTACCCGGCCATTATAAGGCTCGGTAGAATCGTACCCGGCCACGTGGAGCTCGGTAAAACCCAACTGATCAGTGGTTACACAATAGGTGCCTTACCCGGCCGACTATAGCGCGGCTCGGTAGAGTAAAATAGATACATATATATAATGCATGTTCGATTCCTGGAAATACCTTGTAGACCTTTCGGAGTGACGTAAGGTCGGTATCCTATATACAACTTATTAGGACTAACTCTTCACTATGAATCTTATAGGAATCAAGAAGTACCAACAAGATTGATAACATAAGAATAAGAGAAGCAACATCAACATCAATCGTTCCATAAGAGGGGAAACAATGTAAGTACTGCTTAGCTTCTAAGAATAGAGTATCTTTGGAAGCTCGTTCATTACATTATGTTAATCGGAGTCGTGCAAAATAAGGAAAGGGATAGCCACACATACCTTGTATATACTGCCACAACCTCAAGCTATGCAAACGTCACGACTCCTTAGTCTACAATAGGAGAAATGACACTATCGTTAACGTTTAAGCGTCGCAACTATTATGTACCAATCACAACCTATTTTGTGATGAAACGGAAAGCACCTCCCCTATATATATGACTTCACACCATTCAAAACAATCACCAAACAGCCTAAAAACATCAATAATAAACATATTGAGCCTCCCAAAACAGTCCACACACAACCTAATCACATCATACATATGACGGCCACTATAGTCGTACCAAATGACCCAAAAATATTACGAAGAACTAGCAGACCATAACCCAACATATATATGGTGTTTCTCCACACCCTTCCTACTCCAAAAATCCACAAAACAGTAATAAAAACGCATCCCAACAGCAACACAAAACAGTCCACAAAACAGTCCGCTACAAGTGAATAACTTGAACTCACGGCTTCCGATCACCGTCCCGTGAGTTCTTACATGTATATAACGAATTGCCATGAATTTACAGCAGAATAAATGTATGAAATATAGCAGTAAACTCACCTTTGTTGTTGGATAACTCGGCCTTTAACTTGGTTCTTCAAACTGTAGTGTTTACCCCCAATTTGAACTTGAAAGAGAGGGAAAATCAATTAGGGTTTGTGGATAATTTTTGGGAGGAAGTTTGCAGGGTCTTAGGTCTGGTTATTTGTGAAATATAAAGAGGTATATATTCCAGAAGATAAGCCTTTTAATGGGCTGCTTTTCTGACCCGAAATTCCCTCTTTTGGGCCGACATTTAACCAAGTAGGTGACTCACCTACTTGCACCTAGCAGCTTGTGCAGTCTCACGAAAATGTCTATATCTCTCCATTCCAATGTCGTATTGCTAAACCGTTTAATGCGTTGGAAACTAGACTCATAGATCTTCAATTGGGTGGGCAGATCACCCCGTAATTCCAAGTATATTGGGAGAAATACTTAATAACATTTGACTTGAAGTTTAGGTAAAACTATGAACCTAAGTTGCAACAACTTTTGTCGACTTTTGTTTCATAACTCGTTTGACTTCAAGAATTATGATACGGATATTATATGATTCAAATACCTTAAATCATGACCTCCTAAGTATACTAAGCATTTATAGTTTTACCCAAAAGTACGAGTTACAGCATCCTTGATTCGTTTAACTTCTAATACTTGTTAATCACCCTTATGCACCCTTGTATCACTTAAGATTAATCGGATTAACTTCTTATCATCTCAAGGATAATTCCTTCTTGGATTTGTGTTATCTAACTTATGGAATGAACTAACGTGTGTGGATATGGGTTATAACACATAATCACCTGTGCCCTATTAGCACTTTGACCCCATAGGGTATGACCTCATTCCAATACAACCAAACGTCATCCCGCTCCATGCACCGAGCATTCTCTACCAACGACATCTTAAAACATACTATGATCCTCACACGCCTACGAAGCACCATGTAGCCTTTGTCGAATATTTCCCTGCTGATAATAAAATGTAGAGTTTATTAGGGACACAGGAACATCCAAAGTCCCAACACATACCATACGAGCCTCAACTCTTGCCCATCCGCATGTTTTCAAGAACTTTTTGAATAGCACCTAAATACATCGCAGGCCAAATCTGATAGTGAAATCCTTGCACTTGGAACGAAGCCTTAAGATACATCTTGCTAATCCATGACAATAGCCTTTATCATTTGTACATCTTCATCATAAGACGGCCCAAGACATTCGTTTGGTACATGTCCTTCTTAAGATAGTTAAACTCATTTCCCCCAGTATCTCTGCTGGCTGAATCCTTTGCTAAATAGATATCTCATGTGAACCATATAGTCTTTATTACCACCAACTATCTTTAGATCTATATCCACCTTGTGACTCTATCATTACCGTGATGATTAGGCAGTTAAGTAAACCTTCTCAAGACCGTACTTATCAACCGAATGTCAGAACATAGTGCACCCCCATGTGCACAATTGAAGATCTCTCAATTCTATTGCATTATCGATATGGATGACACGCGGTAATAATGATGGAGCAAATTCTTGACTCCCTTGAAATCCTTCTACAGCGTCACGAACCGTCGGTGCATACTTAATACCGAGCGTGAAATTTCAATACACGAGTGGATGCAAAAGAACATATGACATAGGCTCCAACTGAATAAATGACGCACGATAAGGAATTCAAAGAATTGAAGAGTTTTCCTAAACAGTTACATAGCCTCTCGTAGATAAATACAGACGTCTCCGTATCGATCAGCGAGACTCTAAGTAACCGGTCTGTGTCCCGTGACTCCTATGAACCTAGAGCTCTGATACCAACTTGTTACGACCCTAGTTCACCAATCATGAACATGTTGTGATGGCACACAGTCTCCATGACTAGGTAAGCCTAACACGTTGCGGAATATACAAGTTATGAACATTTAAATAAGATTTAGCGGAAGATAGCATAAAAAGAAATGTAATCCGTGCCGTTTGGCACATACATCCGTCAAAACACACTGTATAAAACATCACCAAGATCCGGAATCCCACGGGTAACACAGACTAAAAGGGAATATACAACTGTGGCTCTATGTATAAAGAGAATCTAACAACGAAGTGAAGGGAAAATATCTACTAGTACTAATAGAATAGAAGGAAGGCCTCCGGATCCGCGGACGTAGCCGATCATACCTCGAGGTCTCCCAAAACACTGCTGAATCACCTGGTATGAGCCTGTCCTGATGTACCTGGATCTGCACAACAAAAGTGTGCAGAAGAGTAGCATGAGTACACCACGGCGGTACTCAGAAAGTGCCAAGCCTAACCTCGATTGAGTAGTGACGAGGAAGGTCAGGGCCCTACTGAGAGAAAACAATTACAAGATGATAATAATAATAATAATAATAAGCAGTTTAAATAATAATAATCCCGAAATAACAACAATAAAACGATTACTACATCCGTCTACAATTAAGTTAACAACAAGTAACAAATTCAATTAACAAGTCCAGGACTTGTGGGAATTGAACCCACAGTCCCATTAACAGTACCCCTGGGTCTCCGGAAATCGAACCCGCAGCCCATGTCTCAATAATATATCAATAACTCAGGATCTCCGGGAATCGAACCCGCAGTCCCTACAAATAACTCAGGATCTCGGGAATCGAACCCATAGTCCCTATAAATAACTCAGGATCTCGGGAATCGAACCCGCAGTCCTTACAAATAACTCGGGATCTCGGGAATCGAACCCGCAGTCCTTACAAATAACTCAGGATCTCGAGAATCGAACCCGCAGTCCCTACAAATAAATCAGGATCTCGGGAATCGAAACCGCAGTCCCTACAAATAACTGAGGATCTCGGGAATCGAACCCGCAGTCCCTACCAATAACTCTCCAGGTCTTTGGGAATCTAACCCACAGCCCTGGGTCTCCGGGAATTGAACCCGCAGTCCACTAACACATCAAATAAAGAAAACACACAAAGAGAATATAATATGTTTAACTACAACTTCACCGAAACTAGTGCCAACAATTTATCAGGAAGTTTAAGTAAGTCAGCTAGGCAATTAGACATGTTGAATCCTAGCTAATCATGCTTTTCTAACTAATACCGGGTAAAGTAACGCTTTTATCAGCTAAGAGCAGAAATATAACTAATCAGACAATTCAAGTAAAGTGTGTGTTACAACAACCAGCGCATGTACACGCCTGTCACCTCGCGTACAAGGCATTTAAACTATGACATAATATCCTAGGGGTGAAAGTTCCCCCACACGAGGTTAGACAAGCCACTTACCTCGACTCCGGTACAAAACCGCTAAGAGACAACTCTCTTGCCGCGAATGTCAGACTCCACAGGTGTAGTATCTGATAAAAATCAATGGAATCACATCAAAATAGACCAATTGGGCATTACCCAATCAAAACAATCGAATTACACCAAAACCACAAAGTTTCCAAAACCTGACTTTCGGTACGCTCCTCGAAAAATTACAAAAGTTACATTTTCGGATTCCTTATCTCAACGCGAGTCTAACCATACCAAGAACACCCAAATCGAACCACAAATGGCCCATCAAATCCTTGATTCTATCCAAGAGGGCATTCTACCCTTTTTAACAAAAATTCTCAAATTGAAGACTAAAACTTGCAATAGATTTGAGTTATACAACCAAAATTGAGTTAAGAGTACTTACCCTTTTGATTTCTCCAAAAATCTCCCGAATAATCGCCTTACCCGAGCTCCAAATCGTCAAAAATGGCAAATGGGACGAAGTTTGAACTTTATTCTGCTGCTCAGGTATTTGTTCTTCGCGTTCGCGGTCCTTCTCTCGCGTTCGCGAAGAACAAACTCCCAAAAATACATTTTCAACTTTGCTCGGACAGCCTCTATTACAATGGTCATAACTTTTTACACATAAGTCCAAATGACTATTATAATATGTTTGTGAAAGCTAGATTCAAAGTGCTACAACTTCCATTTGCATCACCTCACTATTCCTTGGAGATAAAAAGATATGAGCTTCCGAAGTAGGACCTGTGCGACAGAAAAATCCTTCTTCACGAACGCGAGGAACTGTTCGCGAACGCGAAGAACAAAGTCCCTGATGGAAAATCCTTCTTCGCAAACGCGATACCTTCATCGCGAACGCAAAGAACAAAGTCTTAGAGGCCAAATTCTTCTTCGCGAACGCGATAGGACCCTCGCGAACGCGAAGAACAATACCAGATACCAGAACAGCAGTCCAAAAACTTCCAAAAATGACCCGTTAGGCATCTGAAATCATCCCGAGGCCCCCGTGACCCCAACGAAAACCACCAACATACTCCAAAACATGATACGAACTTGTTCCAATCATAAAAATACCATCCTAAACAACAAAATCACCAATTACACACGGATTCAAGCCTAAGTTTCTTCAAAACTTTCGAAACTAACATTCAATCAAAAACCCGACCAAACAACGTCCGAATGACCTGAAAATTTGCGGACATATCCAAAATCACATAACGAAGCTACAGAAATTGTCGGAATTCCATTCCGACCCCCGGATCAAAATCTCACCTAACGTTCGGATTCGCCAAAATTTCAAACTTCGACATTTCAAGCCTAATTGAGCTACGGACCTCCAAAATATTTTCCGAACGTGCTCCCAACCCCGAAATCACCTAATGGAGCTAATGGAACCATCGGATTTCTGTTCCGAGGTCGTCTTAACACTGTTCTGGCTACGGACCATTTTCTAACTTTAAAGCTTTCGTTTAGGGACTAAGTGTCCCAAAATGCTCCAAATTTCAAAACCGACTCTCCCGGCAAACCACAATAGCAGAAATGAACTTAAGGAAACAGTTAAATTGGGGATCGGGGCGTAATTTTCTAAAACGATCGGCCGGGTCGTTACATCGATATTGGGTAATTATATGTCTTAGTTTTTGCATTTAGATTTCTATAATCAATAACCATTCTACTTTTTCCTCTTTTTTGTTCACTATGTTTATTTAAATGTTGGACTTGTATGTTTACTATTACTTTCTTGTATATAACCTTGTTCTAGTAATTCGTCAATGTGTATTTTAAATTCATTTAGGTCTTTGAAATTGTATTTTAAGGGTTTTTCTGTTATTATACTATTTTCATCAGTTAGCTCTATTTTTACCTTTGTTTTATGTTTTTCACATCCTTGTAAGGGGTTTTCACCATACAATGGTTCTAGTTTTTCTTGAATTATTTTGACTGTATTTATTGAAAAAATAATTAATTCTATTTTATTTATATCTTCTTTTTGATTTTCTAATTTTTGTGTTATTTTCTCACTTCCTTTTATCCAATCAGTTGTTTTTCTTTTCTTTTTTAGAACTCTTTTTGCTCTAATTTTTTGTTTACATGGTGTTGTAAACCATCAATGTATTTTAGTTATTACATGTGGGTATAGTTTATCTAAGAACGGTATTCCTAGTAAAATATCGCTTGTGGGTAATTCAAAATTGTATATTTCTTCTATAGTAAGTATTTTATCCCATATTTATATTTTTATATTTTTTGATTTGTGGGTAATTATATTTCCTTCGTTGTTAAATCCTGTTACTGGTAAGGGTGTTCTAAGTTTTTCCCATTTCTCTTCTGGTAGGCAACTATGTCTACATAAATTTACTTCTGATCCCGTGTCTATCATAGGTGTGTAGTATCTATTGTAGTATCCTTCCACTATTATTTTTACTAGTATATGTATTTTCATATTTATAATATAGTTCTTTTTATTGTTACTTTCTTATTTTCATAAGGTATGATTAGTTGTTCATTATCTAAGTTGTATGGTTTAACTTTTTCTAGCCATTTTATTCCTAATATAATATTTTTATCTCTTTGGTATATTTTAAATCTTATTATCATAATTATTCCTCCTATAATTATTTCTTTTTCTGTTATTTCTTCACTAGTTATCATTCCTTTAGGTAATTCGGGGTATAATTTTTCACTAGTTATGTAACGACCCGGCTGGTCGTTTAGGAAAATTATGCCCCAATCCCCAATTTAACTGTTCCCCTAAGTTCATTTTTGCTATCGTGGTTTGCTGGGAGAGTCGGTTCTGAAATTTGGAGTATTTTGGGACACTTAGTCCCTAAGTGAGAGCTTTAAGGTTAGAAAATGGTCCGTAACCAGAACAGTATTAAGACAATCTCAGAACGGAAATCCGATGGTTCCATTAGCTCCGTTAGGTGATTTCAAGGTTGGGACCGTGTTCGGAATGTATTTTGGAGGTCCGTAGCTCTATTAGGCTTGAAATGCCAAAGTTTGAAATCTTGGCGAAACCGATCGATAGGTGAGATTTTGATTCGGGGGTCGGAATGGAATTCCGGCAATTTCTGTAGCTTCGTTATGTGATTTTGGATATGTCCGCAAATTTTCAGGGTCATTCGGACGTCGTTTGGTCGGGTTTTAGATCGAATGTGCAATTCGGAAAGTTTTAAGAAATTTAGGCTTGAATTCGATGTGAATTATGGGTTTTGATGCCGTTAGACATGTTTTTTTGATTGGAATAAGTTCGAATCGTGTTTTGGAGTATGTTGGTGATTTTCGTTGGGGTCCCGAAAGCCTCGGGATGAATTCGGGGGTCCAAACGGACCAATTTGTGCCAAAGGGGCACTGCTGTATCTGCTGCAATAATTGCAGAGCAATTTTGCTCTCCGCGATCATGGAGATGGCCATGCGATCGCGTAAGGGAAAATCCTTGAGCTATGCGATCGCAAAGTAGGGCGTGTGATCGCGTAAGTCTGGGAGAGAAAGCATCGCGATCGCGTGAGGTAGTATGCGATCGCGTATGGTAGTTTGTGGAGCCGGGCAAGTTTGTTCTTCGCGATCGCATTCGTGTCATTGCGATCTCGTAGGGTCGCTGAGTTGTTCACTACGATCGCGTCTAGGACCGCACAATCGCGTAGAGGAAATATAGGCCGCCCATATTTTGTGCATCGCGATCGCAAGCACAGTGCTGCGATCGCGTAGAGTAAAATGGCCTGGCAGTGACTTTAAGTCCAGAACATTTCGGTCGCGGCCTAACACACCAAAACCGCCATTGTTGAGCTCCAAGAGAGGGAATTGAAGGGAAACGCTGGGATATCATCGGGAAATCATCGGGGGAAAGTTTCTTTACCTTAATTCGTTGGTTTATAATGAAATTCGTGATTATTTCACTGAAAATGGAAGATTAAAGGTGGGTTTGAGCCCTAGGCCTAAATTTTAGAAAACCTTTGATTTGAATGGACAAACGGAGTCCGAGTTTGATAAATTTTATATGCACGGACTCGTATTGAGATAAGGAACCCGAATATATAATTTTCGTGATTTTTCGATAAGCGTACAGAAAATCGGGTTTTGGCAACTTGTGGGTTTTGGTGTATTTTGAGTTGTCTTGATTGGGTAATGCCCAATTGGCCTATTTTGATGTGATTCTATTGATTTTTATCAGATACTACACCTGTGGAGGCCGACATTCGCGGCAAGAGAGTTGTCTCTTAGCGGTTTTGTACCGCAGTCAAGGTAAGTGGCTTGTCTAACCTCATGTGGGGGAATTTTCACCCCTAGGATATTATGTGATAGTTTAAATGCCTTGTATGCAAGGTGACCGGCGTGTACATGCGCTGGTTGTTGAACACATACTTTATTTAAAATGTTCGATGAGTGATATTCCTGCTTTTAGCTGTCAATTCGATATTATTACCCGGTAGTAGTTAGAAAAGCATGATTAGGTAGTATTTAACTGTCTAGTTGCCTAATTGTCTTATTTGAGCTTCTTGATAATTATTGGCACTATTTTTCGGTGAAGTTATAGTTAAGCATATTATATTCCCTCTGTGTACTCCTTTATTTGCTGTGTTTGTGGACTGCGGGTTCAATTCCCGGAGACCCATGGGACTGCGGATTCGATTCCCAAGATCCTAAGTTATTTGTAGGGACTGCGGGTTTGATTCCCGAGATCCTGAGTTATTTGTAGGGACTGCGGGTTCGATTCCCGAGATCTTGAGTTATTTGTAGGGACTGCGGGTTCGATTCCCGAGTTCTCGAGTTATTTGTAGGGACTGCGGGTTCGATTCCCGGAGATCCCGAGTTATTGATATATTATTGAGACATGGGCTGCGGGTTATTGATTTATTATTGAGACATGGGCTGCGGGTTCGATTCCTTGAGACCTAGAAGTACTGTCAATGGGACTGTGGGTTCAATTCCCACGGGTCCTGGACTTGTCAATTGAGTTGTTACTTGTTGTTAGATTACTTGTAGACGTTTGCAGTAATCACTTATTGTTGTTATTTAAAGATTATTGTCATTTAAACTGCTCATTTTCGTTATTGTCATTTTATTATTGATGTCTCTCAGTAGGGCCCTGACATTCCTCGTCACTACTCCATCGAGGTTAGGGTTGGCACTTATTGAGTACCGCCGTGGTGTACTCATGCTACTCTTCTGCACACTTTTGTTGTGCAGATCCAGGTACATCAGGACAGGCTCACACCAGGTGACTCAGCAATGCTTTGGGAGACCACGATGTATGATCTGTTACGTTTGCGGATCCGGAAGCCTTCCTTCCATTCTAGTGCTAGTAGATGTTTTTTTTCCTTAATTCCATTGTTAGATACTCCTTATACATAGAGCTACATTTGTATGATCTCTTTTAGTCTGTGTTACCCGTGGTATTCCTGGTCTTGACTGGTGTATGTGCCAAGCGGCACGGATTACATTCCTTTTATCTTATTTTCCGCTAATTCTTATTAAATGTTCATAAACTGGTATATTTCGCAATGTGTTAGGCTTACCTAGTCATGGGGACTGGGTGCCATCACGACATGTTCACGATTGGTGAACTAGGGTCGTGACAAGTTGGTATCAGAGCTCTAGGTTCATAGGAGTCACGGGACACAGACCGTTACTTAGAGTCTCGTTGATCGATATAGAGACGTCTGTATTTATCTACGATGGGCTATGTAACTATTTAGGAAACTCTTCATTTCTTTTGGATTCCTTGTCGTACGACATTTTTGGCATCAAAAATCTAAACTATTGCTTTCTATTCTCTCACAGATGGTGAGGACACGAGCTACTCGCGACGATCAGGTACCCGCGCCCCCTGTTGCCGCCGTCAGAGGCCGGGACCGAGGTAGAGGACGAGGACGCGCCCGAGGTGAAGCCACAGCACCCGCGCGCGCTTCCGCTGAGGTGCTACAGGTAGACCATGTTGGAGCGTAGACACCTGGTACACCGACTACAGCTGCTACTACTCCAGCACTACAGGAGACCCTGGCTCGGTTCATGAGTATGTATACCACTTTAGCTCAGGCAGGATTGCTTCCTCTCGTCGCAGCTACATCTCAGGCCGGGGGAGGGGCCCAGACTCCCGCAGTCGTTACACCTGAGTAGCGTGTGCCAGTGGAACAGGTTCCAGAGTTTTTGGTTATGCCTCCTGCCGCCCCAGCACAGCCCGGAGGTGGACCAGCTACATCTGAGGACGAGCAGCGTATATTGGAGAGGTTCAAGAAATATGACGCTCCAGTGTTCAGCGGTTTGGCTTCAGATGATGCATTGGGCTTTCTAGAGGAGTGTCATCGTATTCTTCGTACTATGGGGATTGTGGAGACCAGCGGGGTTTCCTTCACTGCTTTACAGTTCCGCGGGGCCGCTTATGATTGGTGGCGCACATATGAGTTGGATAGTCCAGAGGAGTCTGCTTCATTGACATGGACGCAGTTTTCAGATCTATTTTTGAGAGAGTTTGTCCCTCAGAGCCTTAGGGATTCTTGGCGCTCGGAGTTTGAGTGGTTGCGACAGGGCTCCATGTTAGTATCGGAGTATGCTACCAGTTTCACCTGTCTTTCCAGGCATGCACCGGCCTTGGTAGCCACAGTCCGGGAGAGGGTGCGGAGATTTATTGAGGGCCTTATTCCGCCGATCTGGTCCAAGCATGGCTAGGGAATTAAAGACAGATATACCGTATCAGCAGGCGGTGAGCATTGCCGGGAGGATCGAGAGTATGCTCGCTAGGGAGCGAGGAGAGAGAGAGGCCAAGAGGTCTCGTGATTCAGGTCATTTATCGGGTCCCGTACTGCACCAGCCGGTCGAATTGGTAGGGGTTATTCCTATCGTCTAGTTCATTCAGCATTGGTAGCAGCTGGTGGTACTCCAGCTCCTCCAGCATCAGGAGCCTTACTATGCTCCCCTAGTTTCCAGTGCGCCTCCTGCGTGGGGTACCTCCAAGGATCTGTCCAGCGGGAGCGGGGCTAGTCAGTCATAGCCACCGCGTCCTTCCAGGACTTGTTATGAGTTTGGGGATACTCACCATCTGGTTAGGGAGTGCCCCGGGCGTGGTAGGGGATCGCCTCCACAGACTTCACAGCCTCAGCATGGTTCACAGGGTCAGCAGGCCATCGTTCCAGCTCCAGCTGCCACTCCACCTGCCCAGCCAGCCAGGGGCGGGGATCAGGGTACTAGAGGTCGTCCTCCAGAGAGGGGTCAGGCCAAATTTTATGCTATTCCTGATCGCGCAGCGGCTGTTGCATCTGATTCTGTTATCACAGGTATTATTCTGGTCAGTCGCAGGGAGGCATCAGTTATATTCGACCCTGGTTCCACTTTTTCATATGTGTCTTCTTACTTTTCTTCTCATTTGGGTGTGCCTCGGGATTCTTTGAGTGCCCCCATTTATGTTTCCACTCCGGTGGGCGATTCATTGGCTGTGGACCGTGTATATCGGTCGTGTTTGGTTACTATTTATGATTTTGAGACCAGAGCAGATCTATTATTGCTCGGGATGGTCAATTTTGATATTATTCTGGGCATGGACTGGTTGTCGCCCCATTATGCTATTCTTGATTGTGATGCCAAGACCGGGACGCTGGCTATGCCAGGCATTCCACGTATTGAGTGGAGTGGTACTCTAGATCACACCCCTAGTCGTGTTATTTCTTTTCTCAGAGCTCGGCGTATGGTTGAGAAGGGGTGTGCTGCTTATCTAGCCTATGTGCGGGACGTCAGGTATTGACACTCCCTCTATTGATTCCGTTCTTGTGGTCCGTGACTTTGCTGATGTATTTCCAGCTGATCTCCCGGGTATGCCGCCCGACAGAGATATTGATTTTTCTATTGAATTGTTGTCGGGCACTCAGCCCATTTCTATTCCACCGTACCGTATGGCTCCTCCTGAGTTGAAGGAGTTGAAGGATCAGTTACAGGAGTTATTGGGCAAGGGTTTCATTCGACCTAGTGTTTCGCCTTGGGGCGCTCATGTGTTGTTTGTGAAGTAAAAGGCCGGTTCTATGCGTATGTGTATTGACTATCGTCAGCTAAACAAGGTTACAGTGAAGAACCAGTATCCTTTGCACCGCATTGATGATTTATTTGACCAGCTACAAGGCGCACAGGTGTTTTCTAAGATTGATTTGCGCTTTGGGTATCACCAGCTGAAGATTCGGGAGCCAGATATCCCGAAGACTGCCTTCAGGACTCGGTATGGTCACTACGAGTTCCTCGTGATGTCTTTTGGGTTGACTAATGCCCCAACAGCCTTTATGCATTTGATGCACAGTGTGTTCAGGCCTTATCTAGACTCGTTTGTGATTGCCTTCATTGATGATATTCTAGTATATTCCGGAGTCGGGAAGAGCACGAGCAGCATTTGAGGATAGTGCTTCGATTCTGAGGGAGAAGCAACTTTATGCCAAGTTCTCTAAATGTGAATTCTGGTTGAGTTCAGTGGCATTTTTGGGCCACGTGGTGTCGAGTGATGGTATTCGAGTAGATCCGAGGAAGGTGGAGGCCGTGCGGAGTTGGCCCAGACCCTCCTCCGCTACTGAGATTCGCAGTTTCCTTGGTTTGGCGGGCTATTACCGTCATTTTGTAGAGGGGTTCTCTTCGATTGCAGCACCTATGACAAGATTGACCCAAAAGGGTGCCCTTTTTCAGTGGACAGATGAGTGTGAGGCGAGCTTTCAGAAGCTCAAGACAGCTTTGACTTCGGCCCCTATATTGATGTTGCCTACAAGTTCGGGGTCCTATACAGTATATTGTGATGCCTCACGGGTTGGACTCGGTGCAGTATTGATGCAGGACGGTAGGGTGATTGCCTATGCGTCTAGACAGTTGAAGATACATGAGAAGAACTATCCTGTCCATGATTTGAAGCTAGCTTCCATTGTTCACGCCTTAAAGATTTGGCGTCATTACTTATATGGGGTTCCTTGTGAGATCTACACTGATCACCGGAGCTTGCAGCATTTGCTTAAGCAGAAGGACCTGAATATGCATTAGAGGAGATGGTTGGAGCTATCGAAGGACTATGATATTACTATTCTCTATCATCCGGGCAAGGCTAATGTAGTTGCCGATACCTTGAGTCATCGAGCAGAGAGTTTGGGGAGTTTGGCGTATCTACCAGCTTCAGAGAGGCCTATGGCGATGGATGTTCAGGCTTTAGCCAGGCAGTTTGTTAGATTGGATCTTTCGGAGCTCAGCCGGATTCTGGCCTGTGTGGTTTTTCGGTCTTCTCTATTTGACCGCATCAGGGAGCGTCAGTTCGACGACCCTCATTTGCTTGTCCTTCAGGGATAGAGTTCGGCATGGTGATGCTCGAGATGTTACCATCGGGGATGATGGACTCATGAGGATGCAGGGGCGTATCTGTGTGCCCAATGTAGATGATCTTCGAGAGCCGATTCTAGCAGAGGCCCATAGTTCGCGGTATTCCATCCATCCGGGTGCCGCGAAGATGTATCAGGACTTGAAACAGCATTACTGGTGGAGGCGGATGAAGAGGGATATAGTTGATTATGTTTCTAGATGCCTCAACTGCCAGCAGGTGAAGTATGAGCATCAGCGTCCGGGTGGATTGATGCAACGGATTGAGATTCCAGAGTGGAAATGGGAGCGCATCACCATGGACTTTGTATCTGGGCTTCCACGGACTGTAAGGAAGTTTGATTCCATTTGGGTTATCGTGGATCGACTGATCAAGTCCGCCCACTTTATACCGGTGAGCACTACTTATTCATCGGAACGACTGGCGGAGATCTATATCAGGGAGATAGTTCGGCTGCATGGTATTCCGGTTTCCATCATTTTAGATAGAGGCACTCAGTTAACTTCACGGTTCTGGAGAGCCGTGCAGTAGGAGTTAGGTACTCGGGTGGAGCCGAGCACGGCATTTCACCCCCAGATGAATGGACAATCTAACCGCACTATTCAGATTTTGGAGGATATGCTTTGTGCATGCGTGGTTGAGTTTGAAGGGTCATGGGATCACTTCTTGCCACTGGCGGAGTTTTCTTATAACAACAGCTACCAGTCTAGTATTCAGATGGCACCGCATGAGGCCCTATATGGTAGGAGGTGCAGGTCTCCCGTGGGTTGGTTCGAGCCGGGCGAGGCCAGGCTGCTAGGTACTGATATGGTCCAGGATGCAATGGACAAGGTCAAGGTGATGCGGGACAGACTTCGTGCGGCCCAGTCTAGACAGAAGAGTTATGCGGACAAGAAGGTTCGCGATGTGGCTTTTATTGTTGGTGAGCGGGTTCTGCTTCGAGTCTCGCCCATGAAGGGCGTTATGAGGTTTGGGAAGAAAGGAAATCTGAGTCCTAGGTTTATTGGCCCTTTTGAGATTTTGAGGCGCGTTGGGGAGGTTGCTTATAAGTTGGCCTTACCTCCTAGTCTAGCCGGAGTTCACCCCGTATTTCATGTCTCCATGCTCCGGAGATACCATGGTGACCCGTCGCATGTGTTGGATTTTACTTCCGTTCAGCTAGACAAGGATCTGTCTTATGTTGAGGAGCCAGTAGCCATTCTAGACAGGCAGGTTAGAAAGCTAAGGTCAAAGAACATCGCTTCGGTAAAGGTTCGGTGGCGGAGCCAGCCGGTCGAGGAGGCGACTTGGGAGACCGAGCAGGATATGCGCAGCCAGTACCCTCATCTTTTCACTACTCCAGGTATGTTTTCTATACTCGTTCGAGCACGAACGAATCTTTAAGGGTGGGAAGATGTAATGACCCCGCCGGTTGTTTTGGAAAATTATGCCCCAATCACCAATTTAACTGTTCCCCTAAGTTCATTTCTGCTATCGTGGTTTGCTGGGAGAGTCGGTTCTGAAATTTGTAGTATTTTGGGACACTTAGCCCCTAAGTGAGAGCTTTAAGGTTAGAAAATGGTCCGTAACCGGAACAGTGTTAAGACGATCTCAGCACGGAAATCCGATGGTTCCATTAGCTCCGTTAGGTGATTTCGGGGTTGGGAGCGCGTTCGAAATGTATTTTGGAGGTCCATAGCTCTATTAGGCTTGAAATGCCGAAGTTTGAAATCTTAGCGAAACCGATCGACATGTGAGATTTTGATCCGGGGGTCGGAATGGAATTCCGACAAATTCTGTAGCTTCGTTATGTGATTTTGGATATGCCCGCAAATTTTCAGGTCATTCGGACGTCGTTTGGTCGGGTTTTAGATCGAATGTGCAATTCGGAAAGTTTTAAGAAATTTAGGCTTGAATTCGATGTGAATTATGGGTTTTGATGTTGTTAGATGTGTTTTTATGATTGGAATAAGTTCGAATCTTGTTTTGGAGTATGTTTGTGGTTTTCGTTGGGGTCCCGGAAGCCTCGGGATGAATTCGGGGGTCCAAACGGACCAATTTTTGCCAAAGGGGCATTGCTGTTTCTGCTGCAATAATTGTAGAGCAATTTTGCTCTCCGCGATCGCGGAGATGGCCATGCGATCGTGTAAGGGAAAATCCCTGAGCTCTGCGATCGCGTAAGTTTGGGAGAGTAAGCATCTCGATCGCGTGAGGTAGTATGCGATCGCGTAGGGTAGTTTGGGGAGCCGGGCAAGTTTGTTCTTCACGATCGCGTTCGTGTCATTGCGATCGCGTAGGGTCGCTGAGTTGTTCACTGCGATCGCGTCCAGGACCACCCGATCGCATAGAGGAAAAATAGGCCGCCCATATTTTGTGCATCGCGATCGCAAGCACAGTGCTGCGATCGCGTAGAGTAAAATGGCCTGGCAGTGACTTTAAGTCCAGAACATTTCGGTCGCGGCCTAACACACCAAAACCGCCATTGTTGAGCTCCAAGAGAGGGAATTGAAGGGGAAACGCTGGGATATCATCGGGAAATCATCGGGGGTAAGTTTCTTGACCTTAATTCGTTGGTTTATCATGAAATTCGTAATTATTTCACTGAAAATGGAATATTAAAGGTGGGTTTGAGCCCTAGGCCTAAATTTTAGAAAACCTTTGATTTGAATGGGCAAACGGAGTCCGATTTTGATAAATTTTATATGCACGGACTCGTATTGAGATAAGGAACCTGAATATATAATTTTCGTGATTTTTTGATAAGCGTACAGAAAGTCCGGTTTTGGCAACTTGTGGGTTTTGGTGTATTTTGAGTTGTCTTGATTGGGTAATGCCCAATTGGCCTATTTTGATGTGATTCTATTGATTTTTATCAGATACTACACCTGTGGAGGCCGAAATTCACGGAAAGAGAGTTGTCTCTTAGCGGTTTTGTACCGCAGTCGAGGTAAGTGGCTTGCCTAACCTCGTGTGGGCGAATTTTCACCCCTAGGATATTATGTGATAGTTTAAATGCCTTGTACGCGAGGTGACGGGCGTGTACATACGCTGGTTGTTGAACACATACTTTATTTAAAATGTTCTATGAGTGATATTCCTGCTTTTAGCTGTCAATTCGATATTATTACCCGGTAGTAGTTAGAAAAGCAAGATTAGGTAGTATTTAACTGTCTAGTTGCCTAATTGTCTTATTTGAGCTTCTTGATAATTATTGGCACTATTTTTTGGTGAAGTTATAGTTAAGCATATTATATTCTCTCTGTGTACTCCTTTATTTGCTGTGTTTGTGGACCGCGGGTTCAATTCCCGGAGACCCAGGGATGTGGGTTCGATCCCCAGAGACCCGGAGGGACTACGGGTTCGATTCCCGAGATCCTGAGTTATTTGTAGGGACTACGGGTTCGATTCCCGAGATCCCGAGTTATTTGTAGGGACTACGGGTTCGATTCCCGAGATCCTGAGTTATTTGTAGGGACTACGGGTTCGATTCCCGAGATCCTGAGTTATTTGTAGGGACTGCGGGTTCGATTCCCGAGATCCCGAGTTATTTGTAGGGACTGCGAGTTCGATTCCCGAGATCCTGAGTTATTTGTAGGGACTGCGGGTTCGATTCCCGAGATCCCGAGTTATTTGTAGGGACTACGGGTTCGATTCCCGGAGATCCTGAGTCATTGATATATTATTGAGACATGGGCTGCGGGTTCGTTTCCCGGAGACCCAGAGGTACTGTCAAGGGGACTGTGGGTTCAATTCCCACAGGTCCTGGACTTGTCAATTAAGTTGTTACTTGTTGTTAGATTACTTGTAGACGTTTGCAGTAATCATTTATTGTTCTTATTTAAAGATTATTGTCATTTAAACTGCTCATTTTCGTTATTGTCATTTTATTATTGATGTCTCTCAGTAGGGCCCTGACCTTCCTCGTCACTACTCCATCGAGGTTAGGCTTGGCACTTACCGAGTACCGCCGTGGTGTACTCATGCTACTCTTCTGCACACTTTTGTTGTGCAGATCCAGGTACATCAGGACAGGCTCACACCAGGTGATTCAGCAGTGCTTTGGGAGACCTCGAGGTATGATCTGCTACGTCCGCGGATCCGGAGGCCTTCCTTCTATTCTAGTGCTAGTAGATGTTTTTCCTTCATTCCGTTGTTAGATACTCCTTATACATAGAGCTACGGTTGTATGTTCTCTTTTAGTCTGTGCTACCCGTGGGATTCCGGGTCTTGGTGGTGTTTTATACAGTGTGTTTACATTCATGTTATCTTATTTTCCGCTAATTCTTATTAAATGTTCATAAACTAGTATATTCCGCAACGTGTTAGGCTTACCTAGTCATGGGGACTGGGTGCCATCACGACATGTTCACGATTGGTGAACTAGGGTCGTGACAAGTTAGTATCTCATCTTCTGTGATTAATTCTCTTGTTATATAGTTTTCTTCTTGTCCTGTATTTATTAGTATTAAGTATTTTCTTCCATTCATTACTCTTGTTATGTAATAATGATGATGTTTTATTTCTCCTGGTAATTGCTCTATAAGTTTAGGTATTTTATATCCTACCTTATCTGATGTGCTTGTTTTATTTGATGATGTTTGTCCTACTTCAAAACTCAATCTTTTTGATGTGCTTAGTCTTTCTTTTACTATGTCTAAATCTTCTTCTATGTCTAATTCATTATAACTATATTCATTGTTATCTATAATTGTAACTATTCTTTCAAAAGGATTTTCTATCTTTATTTTGTTTATTTTATTTCTTGCCATTATCTTATGTTTAGTTCATTTTCTTCATTATCTGATTCTATTATTAATTCATTTTCTAATTCATTTTCTAATAATTCATATATACTATCATTACTTTCTAATTCATAGTCTATGTATTCCATTTGTACGTATTCTTCGTCGTTTATTATTATTTCTGATACTTGCTTAGCTCTTTGATTTTTAGGTATTTTGCAATCTTTTGCTAAATGTCCTAGTTTTCCACAATTATAACATTTGCATTCTGATAATTTTTTCTTAGGTTGGTACTGCCTTTTGTTATTAAATATCTTTACATAATATCTTCGTCTAGGTTTTTTATACTTAAATTTTGACTTATACTTTTTATATTTTTTAATTTTATTATGATTTTTATTATAGTATCTTTTATTGCATCCAAACTGGGGTGCTTTTTTATCTTTACATCATGCTAAGTTTTATTAACGTTTTTTCCATTTGAATTTCTTCTTTATGTTTTTCATATAATTGTGCGAACCAGTTTTGTAAGTATTTAATTCTTGCACCTAAAGTATCTTGTAATGCTGCATTATTCCAATCTTTTAATATTTTTGAACTAAATGGTTCTGGTAATTTTGAAAAATATAATTTTCTTATTTCTTTACTTTCCTCTATACTATATATTCCTTTATAGTAAAATTCTTTAAATGCACATGTATATTCGTCTATGTAACACATATTACATATTGCTAATTTTGACATTAGATTTCTATTTAATATTTTTTCTTTATGTTGTTCTACTTCTTCTGTTTCTGCACTACTAAATTCATTTCTTATAGTTGTTTCATATTTATGCAAAATTTCTATAGCTGTTGTAGCTTTCTCACCATCAAATTTTTATCATTTCTTAATACTCCTAAGGCATCTTTAGTCATATTTTGTAACAATAACTTAGTCGTTCCTATTAACGTTCTTTCTATGTATTCTGGTACATCTGATATTCCTATTTTATTGTCTTTAATCTGTTTCGTCATGTATCCTACCCATAACTGGATTGTCTTATTTATATCTTTTACACAGTCTAGATCTAAGAAATTATGTTGTATTGTTGTTGGTATTTGTGTTGGAATCCATTTTGTATATCTTGGTTCTCTATCATTTCTATATGTTTTCTTAGAATTATTTACGTAATTTATATAACTTTTTTGCTCTAATTGTGTATCTTTTGTTCCTGATGTACTAGGTTTTTCATCTATTATCGCATTTATTTCTATACGATCATTTCTACCTTCTTCGTTTTGTTCGACTTGTGCTATATTTTCTAAGAGTTCCGTATATGTTTCACTTGTTTCTGAATAATTTTCTAAATCACTATTATTATTTGGTTCATTTATTTCTTCTGTTCTAATTATTTCTAATTTTTCTTCTTTTCCTTCTTGTAATTGTCCTTTGAATCTATTTGTCTCAATTTTTAATTTATTTTCTTATTCTTTTTCTTTTTGTCTGGTTGCATATAGTTCTTTTAACATGTTTAATTCTTTTTCTAATTCTATTATTCTAGCATTTTTTGTTTCTTCTATCTGTTTTATTTCTCTTTTTGATTGTTGTTTAATTTTTTCTATCTCATATTTTCGATCTATTTCCTCATTTTCTCTTGTTATTCTTACTAGAGCAGTTAAGTTATCTTCTAGTTTTAGTGATTTTTTTTCTAAGATTAGATATAAGTTGTCTCCTATTTTTTTTATATTTTCTTCCTATATTAGAAAATACAATTTTTATTTTTAGTCCTTCTGGGTTTTCGTATGTTTTTTCGTCTACTGCAATTTCCTCTTTATTCATTTTTTAAGTTGTATAATTGGTTTCCATTCTAATTCCGAAATTATATCTATAAGTTGTTCTAGTCTATCATTATTATTTTTAGAGATTTTTTGTAACGACCCGGCCCGTCGTTACGGGAATTTACCACCCCGTCATGTTGCATTAACATGTCTTATGTTTCTATATCAGTGTTAGAACCTATCGGGTGAGTTAGGAGTGAATTGAATTGAAAATGAAGCAAATAGCATGTTTGAAGGAAGTTTGAATATGGAAAGTCAACCTAGAGTTGACTATCGAGTAAGAGTGCTCGGAATCGGATTCTGATGATTCGACTAGTTTCGAGGGATCATTTATGACTTAGGAGAGCAATCGGAATTGAATTTGGAGGCCCGATGTAGAAATAGGCTTGAATTGGCTAAGGTTGAATTTTGGCGAAATCCGAACGGTAGGTGAGAATTTGATCCGGGGGTCAGAATGGAAATTCCGACAATTGCTGTAGCTTCGTTATGTGATTTTGGATATGTCTGCAAAATTTTAGGTCATTCGGACGTCGTTTGATCGGGTTTTGGATTGAATGTTAGTTTTAAAAGTTTTGAAGAAACTTAGGCTTGAATCCGTGTGTAATGGGTGATTTTGATGTTTAGGATGGTGTTTTTATGACTGGAACAAGTTCGTATCGTGTTTGGTGTATGTTGGTGGTTTTCGTTGGGGTCCCGGGGGCCTCGGGGTGAATCCGGACCATCATCCGGCATTTGGAAGCAAGAAATGGTCTGCTATAAATTGCAGATCACTGGGCGAAATTTTTGCCTTCGCGTTCGCGTGGGCTGGGGCACTTTGGTCATCGCGTTCGCGAGGAGGACGACCGCGATCGCGTAGAAGGAACCTGGGAAGCATCGCGTTCGCGATGGGGTTAGTCGCGATCGCGTAGAAGGAATCTGGGAAGCATCGCGTTCGCGATGGGGTTAGTCGCGATCGCGTAAGAGGAAATAGTGAAACATCGCGTTCGCGTGAAGGAGGCCGCGTTCGCGTAGAAGGACCTCCAGATGGCTGAAGAAATGTGCATCGCGAATGCGTGGGGGCATGTCGCGTTCGCAAAGGGAAAATGTATCAGTGCATCGCGGACGCGTGATAGGTAACGCGAACGCGAAGAGTAAAATGATGTTGGGCATCGCGAACGCGTGGGAGCTCACGCGAACATGAAGAGCAAATTTGTCTGGCAGTGAAATTAAAACAAGAAACATTTCACTTACGGGTTCATATACCCAAAAAACCATTTTTGAGCCCTAGAGAGAAGAAATCACGGGAAAACGCTGGGAAATCATCGGGTATTCATCGGAGGTAAGTTTCTTGACTCAAAAACATCATTTTATGGTAGAATTAACATCAATCTTCTTGAATTTGGGTAGAAATTGTGAAGGATTGTGGCCTAGATATTGAAAACGAAAATTTGGGTTTTGAAAGGCCAATCGAACTCCGATTTTGGTAAATTTTATATGCCTAGACTCGTATCGAGATGAGGATTCTGAATATGTAACTTTTGTAATTTTTCGAGAAGTGTACTGAAAGTCAGGTTTTGACAACTTTGGGAATTTTGATGTAAATTGAGTTGTATTGATTGAGTGTCGTCCCATTGGCCTAATTTGTTGTGTTTCTACTATTTTTGATCAGATTCTACGCGTGCGGAGCTTGATTCTCGTGGCAAGGGCATCGCGGACTAGTCGTCGAGTCGTATTGAGGTGAGTAATAGATGTGGGTGATGACCAGCGGGTTCGAAACCCCGGTATACCACTTTGTGACGCTGTATAGCGGCGAGACACGTACTCTCTGGTGAGTGCGGGGTCGATTGTGATTGGGGACTATGGCTTAGTCCGACTTGTTGGCACTGTGTAATGATATTAGGCTATTCTTGAGCCGTCGAACCTCCTTCTCGGATGGTTGCATACTATATTGTGATATTGGCTACTCTTAAGTCGTTGAACCCCCTTCTTGGGCGGTTGAGTATACTTGTGGGCCGTGAGCCAGGTTATTGGATCCCGCGAGGATCGTTATCATTGTCTTATCATATTGACATGTTAGTTACTACCGATCCGTAGCTATTTCTGTTATCATGCTATTTCCAATCTCTGGAACTTGGTATTACTGTTTAACAACTAAAAAATGATAAAAAGGTTTTCAAACTACTTTTGGGCCTGCGAGGCTGTATTTGCATATTAGCTGACTGGTAGTGGATCGGGCTGCACGCCGCAGCGGTATATATGTTGGATCGGACTGCACGCCGCAGTGATATTGTGCTTGGGCTGTAGGAGCCCCTCCGGAGTCTGAACCCCCACAGTGAGCACAGGTACCCAAATTGGATCGGGCTACACGCCGTAGCGGTCATATCATGCATTGCATTGCATTTAGCTACATCCGATAGTTGTTATACTGTTTTGCTGGTACTTGTTGGTACAGGTACAATTGATATATGACAGGGTAGCTGATTATAGCTTTACATAGTGCTTTATTGCGGATTTCTTATCTGCGTTGTCTTACCCTCGTTTATTACCACTGAGTCTGGCAGTACTTATTTTACTCCCTGCACCTTGTGTGCAGATCCAGGTACCTCTCAGCAGTGATCCAGTAGCTGTGCGAGGCGACATCTGTGGGATATACGAGGTAGCTGCAGAGTCCCGCAGGACCCGATATTCCTTCTTACTGTCTTTTGACTCTGTATTGATGTTTTCTTTCCGTACTTAGTATCTTGTAAACTATTATACACTATTGTTCATTAGAGGCTCATGACTCTTGACCCTTCGGTCTATGGGAGTTGGTATATTTTGGGACTTGGGTTCCCATTTTCGATATATGTATCATTGTTGTTTCGTATCTTGATATGCTTAAATGGGATAAAGCGAGCTTCTAGCTCCGTTATTGTTATTGATTGGTCAGGCTGGCTTAGCAATGTGCTGGCGCCATCACGACCAGATTTGGGGTCGTGACAAGTTGGTATCAGAGCCTAGGTTTACTAGGCCTCATGAGTCTTGAGCCGGTTAGTAGAGTCTTGTGGATTGGTACGGGGACGCCGATACTTATCCTCGGGAGGCTGCGAACCTTTAGGAAACACTTCACATTTCTTGGAATTCTTATCGTGCGCACTTGATTCAGCTTGAGATATAATTTTTGAAATTCCTTCCACACGTCCGTGTACGCATCGAGCGCTCGGTAATGTGATTGCCTTATGGCTTGTGATTTCCTCGAACGAGGGGCGAGATATAATCTCCATGAGTTCATGTTGGGCCAGTCGGGAGGACTTGAGGCCAGATCTTTGTCTATGGCTTGAGCACCAAGGTACTAATTTAGCGAGCCGGTATTATGAAGTTCATACGATCGGTATTGATCTTTATTGTGCAAATGGAAGTTTGATAATGGATGAGCTGTTAATTTTTCGACCCTTGTCTAATCTGTTGTGTAGCCCCGAGCTATGGGCGTGGTGAATAATTATCATATCTCGTAATTGGAAGGTAAAGTGCCTTATGTGTAGTGGAACGAGTTTAAACTCAGGAAGACTAAAGAGATTTTGATATGTGTTATGATTCGAGCAGGTACAACGCAGGTTCAAGTATAACTTATGATAATATGATTCGTATAGTATTGAGATTTAATGTTACTAAAATACATTGTGATATCTTGTTGAGTTGTGGATGTATTGTTATAATGGTTTGGTGATTCTCTGGCAGGTGGATAGGCCAATTTACAAAGGAAACTCTGCCAAAATGTTTGGAAAATTTGGGACTTAGAAAGATTTCTGTCACCTAAAGAGAGTGGGATTATTGGTGGTGCGTGTATATCTGCAAGAATTGCAGAAGAGCTAAGGTCTCTGATGATTCGAGTCTCTGTCAAAGCTTGTAAATGACTTGAGTTTAATCTCATATTAATATTTCGGCATCACTTGAGTAATAATGATATGAGTGGTTGAAAGTGCTTTGATGAATGGCTTCGAGCTAAGTTGGGGATGTTGCTATTGATTAACTGATTGCACTATTGTGTCATATGTTGATTCTGTGTCTAAGTATGTTGGGAAATTCTGGTAAAGGTTATGGTGCTTCATAGATCTGATGAAGTACTAGTGTGTTTTGAACTGTTGTTGGTAAAGAATATTCACCGTATAGAAAATAAAGATAGCTGATTGTATCTGTAAGTAATTATGTTCTGCGATGTCAAAGTTCTAACAAAACATGAGTGGTTCTACTCAATAGGACAGTTGAATTACAGCTGAATAAGGGTGAATGATGCCCGAGAATGGTTTTGCGGTGTTCAAGATTTTGCTTGTAACAGTCAGGTGCCTTAAGATTTGTGTATGTGGCTAAAGATGGCAGTTTCGTTAGAGAGGATCAAGGCTTGTGTTATATCATGTGAATGATGGGATTCTAGGTATCCGTATTGGGAAGTAATGATAACAATTTAAAAATCGCGGGAAGTTCATCAAAATAAAGTGTGGTGGAATGTGGTACTTTTGGGAAACATTGAGAGATGAATCAGAAAGGAAACTGGGTAAATGGAACAACTTGTTAATAAATCGAAGCGGTATGATAAGGAATACGATTAATTCCTAGTGTGTGTTGGAATTAATGAGTCTTGCAGATATTGTGCAACAAAGCTCTTGAGCGCTGGCAGTTGTGTAACTTGATATGGGTATAAGGACTCAGCCCTGGCAGTTTAATTTATGCAATGTAATTGGGAGAAAGAGTTTGTGATGTGTTTTACCGTGATTTGAAAATGAGTGTAATTCCTGTTGGTATGTAAAGCTTGGAATGTTTAATGAGTTTTCTCTATATGGGATCATGAAAGCCCTTGACTAGTTGGGTGCGCCGATGTTTGCGGCGTAGGAAAGGAATATGAATTTCCATGTTATCTTAGTGTGGTATGGTATATGCGATGTGTTATGGAAAGTTGATAATGGCATATTCAAGGTTTTGTGATCAGTTCATAATATATGGGGAGTCATTATTTAGCAGCGCGGGCAGCTGCAGGTGATTTAAAGAATCGATCTTTCTGATGATTTAAGAAAATGGTACTGCTATTCTATTAACTTGGTAGAGAATATGATCCAAAAAGGACAAGGTAATGTAAACTGATGATATCCAGTGCTATGGTGGTATTCTCTTGTCGGATCGACTATAATAACTGAGTCGTTGATGGCATAGTGAAATTTCTGAATGGCTGTCGTGGTATGAATGGACGCTTGATGTGCATTATGTATATGTACAGTGGAGTACAGGATCAGGCATTGTGATTCATGTGTTATATATGTGTTGGAGACTTGAAGCTCTCATTAGTCCGCTTATGCAGTGGTTGTATATCATGTGTATCGACACCGTTTTGTGATTATTGGAGATCGGAAGTCCTAGAGGCTCTCTCTTAACTTGATAAGACGAATTCGAATTATGATACTTGATTGCTGACTGGTTGTCATAAGTCAGATTGTCTAGACTGATGTGATATGGACTATGATGGTATGGCACAAATTGCGTAGTAGAGTGCATCAGAGTATGCTCCAGCGGGGTAGTTGTACCTCAGGACCAGCAGACGGCTGGTGGGTATTGCTTTGTTGGTTGGGCCTTAGTGGCGGATGTCAATGTAGAGGTATCTACCATTGATTAAGTTCCAGTATTGAGAAACGTTGTCAGATGCTTTTCATGTGGCCGAGCTTGAGGCTATATATATATATGTTTGATGTAATGAGAAAATTCGACTCGATATGCATTTCCTTTTTGCGAGATTTATGCGTGGATCGGGTGGCACGCCGCCACGGGTTATTTGGATTGGGTGGCACGCCGCCACAGGTATGGTATCTGGATCGGGTGGCACGCCGCCACGGGTATGTCATTGGAGCGGGTTGCACGCCGCAACGGAATATTGTGAAAATATAGTTAGTTATAAGCTACCTGGTATACAATACTTCTTCACTTCTGAGGAAAGGTCCGTTTTGAGTATCGCTTGGCGAATGGCACGTCGGTTGTGTCCTTTTAGGATTTGATAGCATACGTTAATTGTTTCACCGTGGATGAGGTTGATTGCTTGGGTTCAAGACCTAGATCTGTGCGTGGCTAACCGTTTTGATCTTAGTGGCTTGAGGTGCTTCATGAGTAGTAATGTTGGGATAGAATCACGAATCGCGACAAGGCTACGTGATGTTATGACCTCTCGAGGAGGATTCAGGTACTCTATTTCTATAATGCGAGACGCGATCTCAGTTCTATGTTATGATGACACAGAGGAACTGAATTACAGCTCTATTTGCTGGAGACAGTTGTCATGATTTGAGCCGTCATGATTCGAGTGCGTGTAGACGTTTCTATTGGAGCCTATGTTGTGCTCATTGTGGCTTAGGCCGGTGTTGAGGTGACATATCACCAGTGCGTGTGTTATAACCGAAATGATCATTTGAGTCATTATGGAGAGCGAGCATGTGTGATCCCAGCTGGTTAGAAAGGTAATATCGAGGTTCAGCTCCGAAATCTGTTGTGGTATCAGTTAAAAGGGAAATGGATTCATGAATGGTTGACCTGAGAGATGGGTTCGATATATCGCGTGTTCGGTTGCCGTGGACATGATATCAAAGTGTTGGAATAAGACTTTAGCTAATGAAAAAGGTTTTTCAGTTGGTATTTGGTTACCGTGGCAAATTTTTGTGATTAGAGACTATCATCTCGAGTGATTGGGTTGTTTGATACATCATATGATCTCACCCGGAGTGGTGAGTATGGCTTTATTGCAGTGGATTCTAGTGTATCCTGAGTATAGGCATGGGATTAGCAATTGGTATATGATTTCAGAAAGTGCAATGTGGTTTATGGTTCAGATGGTCTGTGAGATTTCAGCTATATGGTGTTTCAGGCTTATGTGAGATAGGGTGACGTGTGATCGCCCGAATATATGCTTGGTAAGGTAATTCAGTTATTGAGTTGCTTCTAGTACCACTCTGGTACGCTCGAGGACGAGCGTTTGTTTAAGTTGGGGAGAATGTAACGACCCGGCCTGTCGTTACGGGAATTTACCACCCCGTCATGTTGCAATTATATGTTTTATGCTTTTATATCAGTGTTAGAGCCTACCGGGTGAGTTAGGAGTGAATTGAATTGAAAATGAAGCAAATAGCATGTTTGAAGGAAGTTTGAATATGGAAAGTCAACCTAGAGTTGACTATCGAGTTAGAGTGCTCGGAATCAGATTCTGATGATTCGACTAGTTTCGGGGAATCATTTATGACTTAGGAGAGCAATCAGAATTGAATTTAGAGGCCCGGTGTAGAAATAGGCTTGAATTGGCTAAGGTTGAATTTTGGCAAAATCCGAACGGTAGGTGAGATTTTGATCCGGGGGTCGGAATGGAAATTCTGACAATTTATGTAGCTTCGTTATGTGATTTTGGATATATCTGCAAAATTTCAGGTCATTCGGACGTCGTATGATCGGGTTTTGGATTGCATGTTAGTTTTGAAAGTTTTGAAGAAACTTAGGCTTGAATCCGTGTGTAATTGGTGATTTTGATGTTTAGGATGGTGTTTTTATGATTGGAACAAGTTCGTATCGTGTTTTGGAGTATGTTGGTGGTTTTCGTTGGGGTCCGGGGGCCTCGGGGTGAATCCGGACCATCATCCGGCATTTGGAAGCAAGAAATGGTCTGCTGTAAATTACAAATCACTGGGCGAAATTTTTGCCTTCGCGTTCGCGAGGGCAAGGCCCGCGTTCGCGTAGGCTGGGGCACTTTGGTCATCGCGTTCGCGAGGAGGAAGGCCGCGATCGTGTAGAAGGAATCTGGGAAGCATCGCGTTCGCGATGGGGTTAGTCGCGATCGCGTAAGAGGAAATAGTGAAACATCGCGTTCGCGTGGATGGAGGCCGCGTTGGCGTAGAAGGACCTCCGGATGGCTGAAGAAATGTGCATCTCGAACGCGTGGGGGCATGTCGCGTTCGCGAAGGGAAAATGTATCAGTGCATCACGGACGCGTGATAGGTAACGCAAACGCGAAGAGTAAAATGATGCTGGGCATCGCGAACGCGTGGGAGCTCACGCGAACGCGAAGAGTAAATTTGTCTGGCAGTGAAATTAAAACCAGAAACATTTCACTTACGGGTTCATATACCCAAAACACCATTTTTGAGCCCTAGAGAGAAGAAATCATGGGAAAACGCTGGGAAATCATCGGGTATTCATCGGTGGTAAGTTTCTTGACTCAAAAACATCATTTTATGGTAGAATTAACATCAATCTTCATGAATTTGGGTAGAAATTGTGAAGGATTGTGGCCTAGATATTGAAAACGAAAATTTGGGTTTTGAAAGGCCAATCAAACTCCGATTTTGGTAAATTTTATATGCCTAGACTCGTATCGAGATGAGGATTCCGAATATGTGACTTTTGTAATTTTTCGAGAAGTGTACCGAAAGTCGGGTTTTGACAACTTTGGGAATTTTGATGTAAATTGAGTTGTATTGATTGAGTGTCATCCCATTGGCCTAATTTGTTGTGTTTCTACTGTTTTTGATTAGATTCTACGCGTGCGGAGCTTGATTCTCGTGGCAAGGGCATCGCGGACTAGTCGTCGAGCTGTATTGAGGTGAGTAATAGATGTGGGTGATGACCAGCGGGTTCGAAACCTCGGTATACCACTTTGTGACGCTGTATAGCGGCGAGACACGTACTCTCTTGTGAGTGCGGGGTCGATTGTGATTGGGGACTATGGCTTAGTCCGACTTATTGGTATTGTGTTATGATATTAGGCTATTCTTGAGCCGTCGAACCTCCTTCTCGGATGGTTGCATACTATATTGTGATATTGGCTACTCTTAAGTCGTTGAACCCCCTTCTTGGGCGGTTGAGTATACTTGTGGGCCGTGAGCCAGTTATTGGATCCCGCGAGGATCGTTATCATTGTCTTATGATATTGACATGTTAGTTACTACCAGTCCGTAGCTATTTCTGTTATCATGCTATTTCCAATCTCTGGAATTTGATATTACTGTTTTCCAACTGAAAAATTATAAAAAGGGTTTTCAAAACTACTTTTGAGCCTGCGAGGCTGTATTTGCATATTAGCTGACTGGTAGTGGATCGGGCTGCGCGCCGCAGCGGTATACATGTTGGATCGGACTGCACGCCGCAGTAATATTGTGCTTGGGCTGTAGGAGCCCCTCCGGAGTCTGAACCCCCACAGTGAGCACGGGTACCCAAATTGGATCGGGCTACGCGCCGTAGCGGTCATATCATGCATTGCATTGCATTTAGCTACATCTGCTAGCTGTTATACTGGTACTTGTTGGTACAGGTACAATTGATATTGATTCTGTGACAGGGCATTTGATGACAGCTTTACATAGTGCTTTATTGCGGATTTCTTATTTGCGTTGTCTTACCCCTGTTTATTACCACTGAGTTTGGCAGTACTCATTTTATTCCCTGCACCTTGTGTGCAGATCCAGGTACCTCTCAGCAGGTGATCCAGTAGCTGTGCGAGGCGACATCTGTGGGATATACGAGGTAGCTGCAGAGTCCGCAGGACCCGATATTCCTTCTTACTGTCTTTTGACTCTGTATTGATGTTTTCTTTCCTTACTTAGTATCTTGTAAACTATTATACGAGGTAGCTGCAGAGTCCGCATGACTCTTGACCCTTCAGTCTATGGGAGTTGGTATATTTTGGGACTTGGGTTCCCATTTTCGATATATGTATCATTGTTGTTTCGTATCTTGATATGCTTAAATGGGATAGAGCGAGCTTCTAGCTCCGTTATTGTTATTGATTGGTCAGGCTGGCTTGGCAATGTGCTGGGCGCCATCACGACCGGGTTTGGGGTCGTGACATTTTTAAGTAATTAAATTCACAATATAAACCATATAATTCATTTTTAATTCTATCTGCATCTTTTAATCTGTCTTGTCTGTTACTAACTTTATAACTACTGTTATTACTATTATTTTCATTACTAGCTCTGATACCAAATTGGGGGGTTGGGTTTGGTATAGCTCCGATTAGCTCTGTTATAGGTCGTTTAGATTGATTAGTTACTAACTGTGTTGGTAATTGATTAGATTTTTGATTCATTGCTGGTTAAATGCTAAATTATAATTTTCTTTAGCTAAAGTTTTTAATAACAGTAATTTTTCTATATTTTTATTTAATGAATCTATGTGTGTGATTTTTTTAGTTTGCATATAATTATCTAAATCATTTTTCATATTTTGTTCGGTTTTAGCTATTTCAAGCATAGTTTCTGTCCAATAATTTAAATATTCGTAATTTATCATATCTTAGTCTGTTTCGGGTCCTGAATCCCATGTATTAGTATAGTCATAATTATATACTCTTTCTAGTTCTTCACTATTATATACTTCTTCTAGTTCTTTACTCCATTCTTGGTTTATTATTTCTGTTAAAACTAGATTTTCATATTCTTGAATCTTATTCCATATATTTTTTCTTATTTCAGGTTCGGTTATCTTTCTAAGTACATAAAAGATTAACATCTTATAATTATCTTCCATCTCGTCTAGTAGGTATGTTATCATTATTTCATGTATCGCTATTATTCTTATGATATTCCTTCTAATCTTCTTACTTTACTATCATATTCGTCATATAATAATAAGATATAAAGAATAATTTTTCTGGTCACTACCATGGCCCTTTGCTCTAATCATTTACCCTAGCAATGTCCTCAACTGCGGTACTCCCCTAAACGGCATATCCTCGCCTCACCTGTTTCCCATTAGAATTGACTTAGCCTGGGTTTAATTTTAGCATACTTCCATGGCAAACTTGCTCAAATTATTCTTTATAACATTATTATAACATGATGAAAGTTATAGTATTATAAGATGATTATCAGGAATATAAGAGTTTAGCTATGCATAATCATAAATTGATATACCTGTTCTTGTAGATTTGTTATTTCTAGCATAGATTCGGATTGTTCACTACAGGAAAAATGTTCAATAGCGAAGGGAAATATGGTCCCTAAAAGTAACGAATTGGTCGCAAATGCTTAATAACGACCAGCTAAACTGGTCCTTACAGCCTTCGTCGCTAAAGGCTTTTAAGGACGAGATAATGCGCTGGTCGCTATTAAGCATTTGCGACCAAATTTAAACTGGACTGTAAATGTGTTTAAGGACCACAGTTCTGGTGGTTATTTGCATATTTTAAGGACTACAATTTTTGTCCTTAACGGCGATTAAGGACGAGTTAAATGGGTTGGTCGCTATTAAGCATTTGCGACCAGTTTTAAACTGGACTGTAAATGTTTTTAAGGACCACAATTCTGGTGGTAATTTGCATATTTTAGGGACAACAATTCTGGTCCTTAAACATTTTCGCGGCTAGTTTAAAGATGGTCGTTAAAACATTTCACGACCAATAAATTTCTTGTCCTTAAAATATTTTTGCGACTAGTTTAAATATGGTCATTAAAACGTTCACGACCAGTTAGAACCTAGTCGTTATAGCTATTCAGAGAAGTTTAAAGCTGGTCCCTAAAGAAACAAGTCACAAGTCCCTATAAATTACATTTAGTTTGCAACTAGAGAATCGGAAATCTTAATATATAGATAATGTTGCTTTCATAGAATAATAACAAAATGATCAACATCAATTAATTAATTAGTTGAATCGTACATCAATGATTTAAGCTAGTCACAATATTGTGTTCATAAACATTTAGCAAAAAACAACATATACTAATAATATCCCTCGATTGTAATGTAAAATTTTCTTGAAATTCCAACCAAAATTGTGGTTGATCTCTATGTCGTCAAAGATCGGCTTTCTCGTAAACTTCAATATCCAAAACCTGTTAAAGAAATAAGAAATTTCAGTTAAAAAAACTATATATAACAGATGTATAATACTTAAGTCACAAGTCCCTAAAGAAATTTTATGTCAATCTTACTTGCATAAAATTGTTACAGAAACACAGCATACAGTCCATTCTTATGGTATATGGTAGTCACAACCATCATTCCAATTGAGCTTTTTTAACAAGGTCCATTACCTCTAGAAAATATCTTGCCTAAACTTCGCATAAGTTTGGTTCCATTAAGTGGACCAGCAGTCCCAAGAAAACATGGAAATAACGAACATACCGTGATCTTTCCTTAACCAAAGCAACTTAAAGACTACAGCTAATGTATGCAGCTTTGACATAATACAACAAGCAAGAGCATTAAGAGGGTTACAACCAATCATAACATCATAGATGCAACAAGGTCATTTCAAAAGTTTTGAAACATACAACTGCAGTATAACAGATCTGTAGAAGATTGAACGAGCTTAACAGATTAACAGATTAAATCTGTAGAAGTTTGTTGAGCTTCACAGAACGAGCTTAACAGATTAACAGATTAACAGAAAACGTTCGCTTGTGAATCTTAGAATATGCCTAATTACAAGACAATTATAAATATTTTGAGCTTTATCAATTGAGAATAATGATTTTTCTCCAAATCTATGATATATAGGAATTTCCTAGTATATACGCTACAACTCTGTCTTACTTTTGGCAGCTGGTAACATGTAAGCTACAGCTGAACCAGTCCATTGAGAATTTCTTCAATTTAGAGCTGACATCCACCATAATTCAATCTCACCCTTTTAATTTATGTTGAATTCTTCTGCGTAAACCCTTCCAGATACAAACCTATTGACTTCAATGTATATATCGTAAGCTAGACTTCTTGTTTTCAGTTTTATAAGATGTAACAGGTCTTAAGGATTATATATGACAAGACCAACAAGGTGGAGTCCAACCCTAGAACAACTTATGTTCTTAGAAGAAATGTACAGGAAAGGTTTAAGAAATCCAAATGCTACTCAAATACAAAATATTACTGCCCATTTATCTCCATATGGAAAAATTGAAGGGAAAAATGTGTTTTATTGGTTTCAAAACCACAAAGCTAGAGATAGACAGAAGCTTAAGAAAAAACTCCTTACCCAAATGAACCAACAACAAATTTTTTCTCAATATCCTGTTAATGCACACAGTACAACCAACACAAACAACATTTTTCACTGCCCTGCTGATCACTACTCTCATAATTCTTCATCTGTTGTGAACCAAATATGTCCTATTAGCTCTACTATATGTAAAAAGATGAGTTGGATAGAAAATGTCATATTTGCTTCACAGTGAAGAAAAAGTATAAATAGCATTAGCCTGCACTTCTGTGAATTCAATATGATGGGCAAACTTCAATTTAACATATTGTAGCACAAAATATACTTGTATACTCAACAATAGAAGCTATATATCTTTGTCTCTACCATAGAAAAAACTGCCAACATCAAATATTAGTTCTATCTATTTACTACGCACACGTACAAACTTATAAATGTACGTAGAATCCAGTCTAGACTATCCAAATATTAGATTACGTAATTAGATACTAGCACGACAATTGTGAATATAACATACTAAGCATCCGTCCACCCCGAAAATGCCTAAATTGATCGATGATGTATTGCTTGGCAACACCTTCATCGGCTTAACGAGTAACAATCTTGCTTATCTTTAGCCACAACTTTCCAGCAATCTTAGTTCCCCTAGGCGTAATCAGTAGACACATAAGGGATAGTATATATTGTCATTCTTGTGACACTGCAGTTACAACATCACGGTCAGGCAACTAACACCCCTGGACTATACTAGATACTCTTTTACGATTCCATAACTAGAAACAAAAACTAAAAGAGAAAGAAATTGAAGAACCCTTTTGCGATTTCTGATTCAAATTAAAGAAATTGAATCCATATATAGAGTTCTAAGTTGCAGAAAACAAATAAAGAAACAAAAAATTGAACCACCTTTTTGCGATTTCTGATTCAAAGGGAAAAAGGACACCAAGAAGAAGAAACAAACGGAACATATCAAAGAGAAAGAAATTGAACTTACACTTGTTTATCGAAAAATCCAATAGTATAGTCTCCAAAGAAGAAACTGAACAGACGCGCGCCTCGCTCGATCAAACTGAACAGACGCCTTGCTGCTCGATCAAACTGAACAGACGCCTTGCTGCTCGATCAAACTGAACAGAGTTTGACGCCTTGCTCGATCTTTGTAGCGACTGAGATTCTGATTTTTGAATGAGTTTAGCGGCTGAGATTTTGAATGTTGAAGCTTAGAGTTCGATTGGCAAACTAAACAGGGTATTCTGAATTTTGAAGGAGTTGGATTGGCAGTCTCCTAGGGATTTTAGGCTTAAAGTTTGAGTATTTTAGGGTAAAACACAATTTGGAGGGATTCGGTGCTTAATTTCCTTTTGTTTTTTAATTTTAATTTTTATATTTTATTAGTTCCCGCCAGCCTATCCCGCTAAAATCCAGCGTTAGAGACCAGATATTAATTTTTGTGTAGACAAGAATAGGTCTGGTCGTGTATTTATGTGTTAAAATTGTATATTAAGGACCAAAAAATATTCTCATCCTTATAAGTTCACTTTTAGGGACCATAATTAAAACTTGTCCCTAAATACTGGTCCCTAATAAGGCTTTTTTTTGTAGTGGTTGTTCCATAGCTTTGAAAAACTTAATATATTTTCTATTATAAGTATTTGAGAGAATTTTTACAAAGATGTAAAGAAGGCTTTTGCTTCCCGTAGAGAAGTCTTATCCTTCTTCTCTTATCCGCTAATCTATTTATATTAGTCCTATAACGCGTTAACTATTTCTTGACGCATTTTTTCTACTGTTTCCTTTACATAAAATAATAAAAAGAAATACTAACAATGCTTTAATAATTTACATTATATTTCTATCTAGCTTTTTCTTTTTATCTCGTCCGTTTCTTTATCTGCTTAGTGCTCCACTTTATTTTGTCCGGTTTGGTGGATGTTGCTTTCCTATCTTTATGTCACTATCTTGCTTTGTCTTCTTCTTCATTTTTCTTTGCCTAATCTTTGCTTTTGCTGAATTCCATCCGTAGCTTTTCTTTTGGTTGTTACATGTCACTTTTGCCTTCTTTTCCTCTTTAGCTTTTGTCTTCTTCTCCTCTTTTTCTTCTTACCTTTTGTCTTCTTCTCTTTTTCTTCTTAGCTTCATGATAGATTTATTACCTTGTCTCCGTAGTTTATTCAAATTCTACTTCTGCAATATAATTATCTTCTCCATTATACTTTGTACATAGATGGTCTGAGTACTTTTGGCTTACTAATTTACAATATCTAGCTAATAAATTTTCTGAAATAAATTCCTTTTTGATAGCTCTTGTTTGGGGCATCTTCTCTGGATTTAATAGTGTTATGACCCATTGTCTAACTTCTTCCATGTCTAGTTGTCTTACTTCTCCGGAATGTGAATATATCATGACTTGGTCCCTTGAATAATAGCTCCATATCGGGTTTCCATTGGTATAGTTTGTAGCTAATTTTTGTACAATAGTTGCTATTCCTATAGTTCGTTTATTAGCATAAAATTCCGGTATATCTAATTTTGGTATCTCGGGTTGCTGTTCAATAATTTATGGGATGATCATTTCCCTGGTCAATCCTATCTTTACCACTTGAATTGGTGGCTTTATCTCATCGAATAATATCTCTGTTGGTGCAGCATAACACTTGATAAAAAATAATTTGCCTTTAGTAACTCGCTTATAATTCATAAATTGTGACGACCCGACCCGTCGTCTCAGGTGTAACCGCATTGTGTTGCCTTATGTTTTTTTATCAATTTTCTGTGCGTTAGAATTAAATTGGAGTAATTTTGTTAAGAAATGAGAAACTTAGTCTCTTTTAAGAAGATTTAAGTTGGGAAAGTCAACAGCATGTTGACTTATGAGTTAGAGTACTCGGAATCGAATTTTGATGATTCGATTAGCTCTGGATGATGAAATGTGACTTAGGAGCGCAATCAAAAGTAATTTTGGAGGTCCGGTGAAGAAGTTAGCATATTTTGGCGAAGTTAGTATTTTGCCGAATTCCGGTTGATAGGGGATATTTTGATCCGGGAGTCGAAATGGAATTCTAAGAGTTGTAGTAGCTTCGTTAGGTGATTTTGGACTTGTCCGCAAAATTTCAGGTCATTCGGACGTCATTTGGTTGGGTTTCGGATTGAATATGAATTTTGAAAGTTTAAGTTAAACATAAGCTTGAATTTGTTGAAAACGAACGATTTTGATGTTAACGATAGAGTTTTGATGATTGGAACAAGTTTGAATACGGTTATAGGACGTGTTGGTACTTTTGATTGAGGTCCCGGGGGCCTCGGGTGAGTTTGGGGGTTGTTTCGGACCATTTCTAATCCATTTTTAACTGCTGGTTTTTGGCTACAGCAGTGCTCTATGCGATCGCGGGGAATTGGTCGCGATCGCGGTGAGTAAAATCTGAGAAAACCCTTAATGAATCGCGATCGCGTAAAGCTCTTTGCGATCGCGAAGAAGGAATTTCTGGCTTGCATGTCCTACTTCGGAAGCTCATATCTTTTTATCTACAAGGAATTTTGAGGTGATTCAAAAACGAAAGTTGTAGCACATCTTATCTAATTTCCATAAAGATAAAGAAATAGTGATTTGGATATCTGTGTAAAACGTTATGGATGTTACACGATAGGCTGCCCGAGGAGGATCTTTAATACACATGTATGCATTGGGAAGCATATATCTCAAAATTTATAAGGATTCAGGAAATGAGCAACAAATGAAAGTCATATACCTATGAGTCTAGTTTCCAGAACATCAAACCGTTTGTCATTTGGAGTTGTGTCCGAAACGTTATGACTATTATACTGAAGCCTGTCCGGAAGAACCGGAATTTATGCACAGCGATCGCGAAGCCTTTCCCGCGATCGCGAAGGATAATTTTTGGGCCAGAAATTTGTTCTCTGCGATTGCGAAGAATTTCCCGCGATCGCAATGAACAAAATGCCTGGGCAGAATGTTTTAAAACATTCCAGTCGCGAAAATAACCCATTTTTCCACCATTGTTTGTCACTCTTGAGAGCTTTTGGACGGGAAAAGAAGGGGTTTCGACTGGGAATCATTGGAGGTAAGTTTTATGAGTTAATTACATGTTTTTATACAAGAATAATCCATGGAATTCATGAATTTATGGCTAAAAATCAAGAAAATTGTCACGACCCAAATCCGGTCGTGATGGCGCCCAACAATCAAGCTAGGCGAGCCAGACCAACAATTTAATTATAACACAATACCAGGTCCCCAAATGGACAACCCAAGAAGAATATATGAGTTTAAGAACTCCAATAATAATAATACTGAACAAAAGTATTGACACTCCCCAAAGATCCGGAGTCACAAGTCTAGAGCCTCTAACAAGATCCAACAGGAAATAGAGAGTACGATATAGAAGTACTCAAGTCTGAATACAAAATATAAAATAACAACTGGAATGAGAGGAGAAGCTAGGTTCTGCGAACGTAGGCAGCTACCTCAGCAACTCGATGTGACACTGCAAACGTCGGAGATGCCCGTCTACTGCTCCTGAATAACTGAGTCTGCACACAAAAGGTGCAGGGAGTAGGGGTGAGTACTAAGTACTCAGTGAGTAACAAATATATATATGTAGCTGAAAGTAAGAAATCCACAAAATACCACAATATGAAGCTACACTACAGTCCGAATCTCCTACGAACTAGCAACAATAATACAATACAGCTACCACAGAGTAATTCAACAAATACGGATGCAATGCAATGCACATAACCGCTACGGCGTGTAGCCCGATCCAATTTAACGTCGACGGCGCTCACTGGGGGTGTGTACAGACTCCGGAGGGGCTCCTACAGCCCAAGCGCAATACTGCTGCGGCGTGCAGCCCGACCCTCATATCAACCACTGCGGCGTGCAGCCCGATCCCATGCTCAGTCCACAATAAGCAAATAAGTCACAAAACAATTCATTATCCTTAATTCCAGTTCTCAATTCATAATTTATGAAAAATACTTTTATCTTTATTAGATTTGTAAAAGCCGGTGACTTAGCATTTCAAAAGTGTGATTTCAATTTCCAGGATTGAGATCAGTGATTTAAGCAATTTTAGCTATCACATAAATATTGTCCTCTAAGGACGCTACAGATCGGCACAAGGCCCCAAACAAGGCTTACAGCCCACAAATATAGCAAATACGGTGTATTTCCAACACTAACAACATATTATTCATTTCCGGGATGGACCAAGTCTCAATCCCCAATCACAATCAATCCCGCACCTGCCACGGTGTGCGAGCCACGCCCTATTAGCGTCACAATGTGCTAAGCCGGGGTTTCGAACCCTCAGACTACTATATACACAAACTACTCACCTCTAGCCGGTCGTAAACTCGTCCGCGATGCCTTTTCCTTTGAATTTAGTTGCCTCGTGTGTAGAATCTAGTCAAATAACAATAATTATATCAAATACGGGTCAAAGAATCATAACCCACTTCAATTTATATGAAATCCGCATAATTACACTAAGTTGGTAAAACCCGACCCCGGGCCCCACTGCTCGGAAAATTCCGAAATTAGTACCAACGCGTTCCTTATCTCGCCACGAGTCCGTGCATATAAAATTTATCAAAATCGGAGTTCAAATGGCCTTCCAAATCCAAAAATCCCGTTTTCAATACTTAGGCCACATTTCTTCAAGATTTCAACCCAATTTCATGAAGATTGATGTTAATACTACCATAAAATGATGTTTTTGAGTCAAGAATCTTACCTCCGACGAATACCCGATGACTTCTCGGTGATTTCCTCGAGTTTTCTTCTCTCTAGGGCTCAAAATTGAGTTTTGGGTTAATGAACCCGTAACTCTCTGTTTCTGGATTAAATTCACTGCCAGGACTTTTTCTTCTACGCGATCGCGACTCGCTTCACGCTATCGCGATGTTCAAAAACTCGGCCTCACGCGATCGCGACTTCCCTCACGCGATCGCGATGTACAATCTCCCGGCTTCACGCGATCGCGTCCCTATTCCTGCGATCGCGTAGCACATTTTTCCCCTGGACCCATTTCTCTTCTACGCGATCGCGTAGATGATCCTGCGATCGCGATGTGCACCCATTTAATTCTACGCGATCGCGACTTGTTACCCTGCGATCGCGATGCCCTAGCCCCCAGCTCTACGCGATCGTATCCCCCTCCCCGCGATCGCGGAGAGCAAAAGCCTACTGCGTTTATGACAGCAACCAGCTTTCTCTTTTCTTCCAAAAATGGTCCGTTTGGACCCCCGGATTCATCCCGAGACCCCCGGGACCCCAACGAAAACCACCAACATATTCCAAAACATGATATGAACTTGTTCCAATCATAAAAACACCATACTAAACATCAAAATCTCCATTTACTCACGGATTCAAGCCTAAGTTTCTTCAAAACTTCCAAAACTAACATTCAATCCAAAACCCGATCAAACGATGTCCGAATGACCTGAAAATTTGCGGACACATCCAAAATCACATAACGAAGCTACAGAAATTGTCGGAATTCCATTCCGACCCCCGGATCAAAATATCACCTACCATCCGGTTTCGCCAAAATTCAACATTCGCCAATTCAAGCTTAAAACTACACCGGACCTCCGAATTCAATTCTGATTGTTCTCCTAAGTCATAAATGATCCCCCGGAACTAGTCGAATCATCAGAATCCGATTTCGAGCACTCTAACTCAATAGTCAACTCTTGGTTGACTTTTCATATTCAAGCTTTCTTCAAACATGCTATTTGTTTCATTTTCAATCCAAATCACTCCTAACTCACCCGATATACTCTAATACTGTTTTAAAAGCATAATATATGTAAATGCAAGGTAACGGGGTGGTAATTCCCGTAACGACGGGCCGGGTCGTTACATTCTCCCCAACTTAAACAAACGCTCGTCCGCGAGCGGGTTAAAAACATACCTGGAGCATCAAATAAGTGTGGATATCTGCTCCGCATTTCCTGCTCGGTCTCCCAAGTTGCTTCCTCCACAGGACGACCTCTCTACTGCACTTTCACTGAAGCTATATCCTTAGATCTCAGCTTACGAACCTGTCGACCCAAAATGGCTACTGGTTCCACATCATAAGTCAAATCCTCATCTAGCTGTATCGTGCTGAAGTCCAACACATGAGACGGGTCTCCGACATACTTCGGAGCATAGATACATGGAACACCGGGTGAACTCCCGACAAACTGGGTGGCAAAGCAAGCATATAAGCCACCTCCCCAACTTTCCTAAGCACCTCAAAAGGTCCAATGAACCTTGGGCTCAACTTTTCTTTCTTTCCAAACCTCATAACACCCTTCATAGGCGAAACTTTCAGCAACACCTTCTCACCTACTGAATAAGACACATCTCGGACCTTCCGATCTGCATAACTCTTCTGACGCGACTGAGCTGTGCGAAGTCTCTCCTGAATCACCTTTACCTTGTCTAAGGCATCTTGGACTAACTCTGTCCCCAACAACCTAGCCTCGCCGGGCTCGAACCAACCGACTGGAGACCTACACCGTCTCCCATATAAAGCTTCATACGGTGCCATCCGAATGCTGGACTGATAGCTATTATTGTAAGCAAACTCCGCCAAAGGCAAATAATCAGCCCATGAACCACCAAAATCGATGACACAAGCACGCAACATGTCCTCCAATATCTGAATAGTACGCTCAGACTGCCCATCCGTCTGTGGATGAAATGCTGTGCTCAACTCTACCTGTGAACCGAACTCTCGCTGAAATGTCCTCCAGAACTGAGATGTGAACTGGGTACCTCTGTCGGATATAATGGAAATGGGAAATCCATGCAATCTCACTATCTCACGGATGAATATCTCTGCCAACCGCTCTGAGGAATAAGTAGTACACACTGGGATGAAGTGAGCTGACTTGGTCAACCTATCCACCACCACCCAAACCGAATCAAACTTCCTCGCTGTCCGAGGGAGTCCACTAACAAAGTCCATAGTTATTCTTTCCCACTTCCACTCAGGAATATCAATACGCTGGAATACACCACCAGGTCTCTGATGCTCATACTTGACCTGCTGACAGTTTAGACACCGAGCCACATGGCTCACAATATCTTTCTTCGTCTTTCTCCACCAGTAATGCTGCTTCAAATCCTGATACATCTTCGCGGTTCCTGGATGAATAGAATACCGCGAGCTGTGGGCCTCCTCCAATATCAACTCACGAAGGCCATCAACATTGGGCACACATATCCGGCCCTGCATCCGCAATACACCATCACTATCAATAGTGACATCTCTAGCATCATCATGCTGAACTGTGTCCTTAAGGACAAGTAAGTGTGGATCATCATATTGGCGCTCTCGAATACGATCATATAAAGAAGAACGAGCTACTACACAAGCCATCACCCGATTGGGCTCGGAAATATCCAGCCTCACCATCTGATTAGCTAACGCCTGAACATCAACTGCTAGGGGTCTCTCCCCAACTGGAATATACGCCAAACTGCCCATACTAATAGCCTTCCGGCTCAATGCATCAGCCACTACATTGGCTTTCCCGGGATGATACAAGATAGTAATATCATAATCTTTAAGCAATTCAAGCCATCTCCGCTGCCTCAAATTTAGATCTTTTTGCTTAAACAAATGCTGAAGGCTGCGGTGGTCCGTATATACATCACAAGATACACCATATAGATAATGCCTCCAAATCTTCAAGGCATGAACAATAGCAGCTAACTCCAAATCATGAACAGGGTAGTTCTTCTCGTGGGGCTTTAGCTGACGAGAAGCATATGCAATAACTCTACCCTCCTGCATCAACACACAACCGAGTCCAACTCTAGAAGCATCACAATACACCGTATATGACCCTGAAGCTGATGGTAATACAAGTACTGGAGCGGTGGTCAAAGCCTCCTTGAGCTTCTGAAAGCTCTCTTCACATTCATCAGACCACACAAATGGAGCATTCTTCTGTGTCAACTTAGTCAACGGTGAAGCAATAGATGAGAAATCCTGAACAAACCGACGATAATAGCCTGCCAAGCCGAGAAAACTCTGAATCTCTGTAGCTGAGGAAGGTCTGGGCCAACTCTGTACTGCCTCGACCTTCTGTGGATCAACCCGAATACCATCACTGGACACTATATGTCCCACAAAACCCACGGTATCAAGCCAGAACTCACACTTAGTGAATTTTGCATAAAGTTTCTCTTCCCTCAACCTCTGCAATGCCACTCTCAAATGCTGTGCATGCTCCTCTTGGCTGCGTGAATATACCAGGATATCATCAATAAACACAATCACAAAAAGAATCAAGGTACGGCCGAAATACACTATTCATCAAGTGCATGAATGCTGCTGGGGCATTAGTCAACCCGAAAGACATCACCAGGAACTCGTAGTGCCCATATCGCGTCCTGAACGCTGTCTTCATAATATCTGAGTCCCTGATCTTCAACCGATGATAGCCCGATCGAAGATCAATCTTAGAAAATACACTAGCTCCCTGGAGCTGATCAAATAGGTCCTCAATACGAGGTAATGGGTACTTATTCTTCATCGTTACCTTGTTCAGCTGCCCGTAATCAATGCACATTCTCATTGTGCCATCTTTCTTCTTCACGAATAACACCGGTGCACCCCAAGGTGACACACTCGGACGAATGAAACCCTTATCTAAGAGTTCGTGAAGCTGTTCTTTCAATTCTTTTAACTCTGCTGGTGCCATGGGATAGGGAGGAATAGAAATGGGCTGAGTGCCCGGCACCAAGTCTATACCAAAATCAATATCTCGGTCAGGCGGCATGCCTGGCAGGTCTGCTGGAAATACATCCGGAAACTCCCTCACAATGGGGACCGAATCAAGACTGGGTGTCTCAGCCTCAACGTTTCTAATGAAGGCCAAATAAGACAAACACCCCTTGCCAATCATTCGTTGGGCCTTTATATAAGAAATCACCCTGTCGGACACATAATCGGTCAAGCCACGCCACTCGATCCTCGGATTACCTGGAATAGCTAGTGTGACTGTCTTGGCATGACAGTCCAGAATTGCATGGTAAGGAGATAGCCAATCCATGCCTAGAATTACATCGAAATCCACCATGCCCAGTAGTAATAAATCAACTCGGGTCTCCAGACCCCCAATAGTAATAATACAGGATCGATATACCTGATCCACAACAACAGTATCCCCCACTGGGGTGGACACATGTACGGGCAAAGCAAGAATACCACGGGTCATACCCAAATGATGTGCAATATAAGTAAAGACATAAGAATAGGTGGATCCGGGATCAAATAAGATAGAAGCATCCCTGTGGCAGACTGAGATAATACCTGAAATAACCGCATCTGAAGCACTAGCATCCTTCATATCTGGAAGAGCATAGAAACGAGCCTGGCCTCCACCAGTATGATCCTCACCCCTAGGGCGACCTGTGGATACCTGGCCACCGGTCCTAGCCGACTGTGCTGGCGCTGAAGAAATAGGAGTAGAAGACGAGGGTTGATCCCTCTGCTGAGACCGCTTATGAAGCCACTGAGGACACTCTCTCCTGATATGGCCTAAATCACCGCACTCAAAACAACGGCCTGAAGATGGAAGAAGGGGTTGCTGAGGACCCCTCGCTACAGATGAACCTTGTGCTGAGGAAACAGGAGCAGAGCTATGAGCTGGAAGAGCACTCAGTGCAGGCTGACTCTGCTGACGACTCTGCTGACCCTGATAACCCTGATGGCCCTGACGACCCCGATCTGATGAAACTCCACTAGACTCTGCACGTCCAGACTGATGAGACCTGAATGAACGACCCCTGCTATACTGGGGTTGGCCCCTAGACGGAGCACCACTGAAACTGCCAGAACCACGAGGCTTATTAGCCTCTCTCTCCTCCCGCTCTCTGCGGCGATCTGTCTCAATATGACGGGCAGCATCAACCACCTCTTCAAAGGTAACTGCCGAAACTCTCTCCCCGGTCATCAATATGCGGATGGGATAAATAAGACCATCGATAAATCTCCGAATCCTTTCTCTGTTTGTAGGAAACATCCACATGGCATGACGGGCCAGCTGTGTGAATCTCATCTCGTATCGAGTAACCGTCATGCCTCCCTGCTTCAGCCACTCAAACTGACGACGCAGCTCTTCTCTCTAGGACCGAGGCACATACTTCTCCAAAAATACCGTGGAGAACTGCTGCCAAGTGAGGGGCACTGCCCCGGCGGGCCTACGCCTCTCAAAATCCTCCCACCACTGAAATGCTGCACCTGTGAACCGAAAAGTAGTGAATGAAACACCGCTGGACTCTAGAATACCCGCGGTGCGGCGCATGCGCCGACATCCGTCAAGAAAACCCCCGGGCATCCTCGCCCTCGGCTCCACCGAATGTCGGAGGCTCGTTGCCTCTCAAATCTCTCCAAACGACGCTGCTCATCGTCGGGCATAACCGGAACCATATATGCAGGAGCCGGTGCAACGGGCGCAACTGGCCGAGCTGGCTCGGGTGTGTGAGCCACGGGGTACGATTCCCTCCCTCGCTCGTGAAGATGATACTGCAGCGAGTAGCAACAACTACTCGTGCCAAGCACGTGCACACGCGATAATATCCGAGCCAAGGTCTCCCGAAGACCCGGTATCACAATAGGCACTGCCGGTGCTTCGAACTCGAGCCGCCGGAGCGTTCGTCGGCCGGAATCCGGTCTCGAGTACGGGCCACTGGTGGGTCGGCGGGTGTCGGTGCCTGAGTGTCGCCCTACCTCTACCACGACCACGACCTCCGGGTGCCAATGGTGGTCGTCCGCCACGTCCGTTAGCTCGTGTTCTCGCCATCTGCGAGAGAATAGAATATGGAAAGGTTTAATTTCATGATAACACCAATCGCACGATATGAATTCAAGAAAATGAGGTTTTTCCTAAAGTTTCTGTAGCCCTTCGAAGATAGATACGGACGTCTACGTACCGATCCGCGAAAGCCTACTAAACCGGCTCATGACTCGCGAGTCCTAATAACCTAGAGCTCTGATACCAACTTGTCACGACCCAAATCCGGTCGTGATGGCGCCCAACAATCAAGCTAGGCCAGCCAGACCAACAATTTAATTATAACACAATACCAGTACCCAAATGGACAACCCAAGAAGAATATATGAGTTTAAGAACTCCAATAATAATAATACTGAACAAAAGTATTGACACTCCCCAAAGATCCGGAGTCACAAGTCTAGAGCCTCTAACAAGATCCAACAGGAAATAGAGAGTACGATATAGAAGTACTCAAGTCTGAATACAAAATATAAAATAACAACTGGAATGAGAGGAGAAGCTAGGTTCGCATTTATTTGAGTTGCATTTATTTGAGTTTGTATTTCAATTGAGTGTAAGCTTTTGGTTGAATAGATGATTTAGGGTGTGTCTGGTAGTTGGTACGAAACAACAACAACAACAACAACAACCCAGTATAATCCCACTCGGTGGGGTCTGGGGAGGGTAGTGTGTACGCAGGACCTTACCCCTACCCTAAGGTAGAGAGGCTGTTTCCAAATAGACCCCCGGCATCCTTCCTCCAAGAACTTCCCACCTTGCTCTTGGGGAGACTCGAACTCACAACCTCTCGGTTGGAAGTGGGGGTTGCTTACCATCGGAGCAACCCCTCTTGTCTATTAGTGGCCAGTGGGTATGCTATGGATAATGTGTACACATTAGTCCAACCACCCAAAGTAAGACCCTATCTGAGAGATGTAG
>JASVEL010001350.1:0-37963 GCA_032618575.1 Nicotiana noctiflora | reverse complement strand
GGGGATAATAAAGCAGTTGCGATAGCTCAACTACCCTCCTGAACCTGTATATCTGCTCAAAAAGTGCAGGGGAGTGGGGTGAGTATATTTCAACTCGGTGAGTAACAATAATAAACAATAACTGAAAATAAGAACTCCTGTACTATCACTAAACAGTTCTAAGGCAACCCCCACATGTTAATCATCACTATAATGAGTACTCTGATCTCCAGTCCACATCTATCTCATCTAGGTCCCACACCGACCACATCCTCGCTCGTACCACTACGGTATACAGCCATCTCAATATATGGAGACATATACATCTGTCTATAACATATAAATATTTCAGGTATATATATGAATATGAATAAGTATAATGCTGCGGCGCGCAGCCCGCTCCAATACATATACCGCTGCGGCGCGCAGCCCGCTCCAATACACATACCGCTGCGGCGCGCAGCCCGCTCCATTTAACGTCGACGGCGCTCACTGGGGGTTACGGACTTCGGAGGGGCTCCCTAGGCCCAAGCGCTATGGTGCTACGGCGTGCAGCCAGGTCCACCATATATCACTGCGGCGTGCGGTCCGATCCAATATATATATATACATATATAATTATACTGCTGCGGCGTGCAGCCCGATCCCATAATATACCGGCGCTCACTGGAATGTGTGCAGACTCAGACTCCGAAGGGGCTCCTACAGCCCAAGCGCGATAATACTGCGGCGTGCGGTCCGTCCCACATGTATATTACATGTATATCACATGTATATTACTGCGGGTGCAGTACGATCCAACATATATACTGCTGCGGCGTGCGGCCCGATCCAATGTAGGTATATATATATACTACCTCATAACGGGTCCTCGACCCTATCCCAGTCAATATATGCTTGCCTCTCGGGCCCAATATAATATATCACAGTGGGTCCTTGACCTTGTCTCAGTCAATATAGACTTGGCCTTTCAAGCCCAATATAACATCTCATAGTGGGTCTTTGACCCTGTCTCAGTCAATATAGACTTGGCCTTTCAGGCCCAATATAACATCTCATAGTGGGTCTTTGACACCGTCTCAGTCAATATAGACTTGGCCTTTCAGGCCCAATATAACATCTCATAGTGGGTCTTTGACCCTATCTCATCTCAATCGGTATAGACTTGGCCTTTCAGGCCCGCTCAGCTAGAACAAGGAATTCCACCCTAGATAATCTCTCTCAATGTACACATCTAGTACGGGCTCATATTATGCTATACAGCTAGAGCTACGGCTGAGTGTATGTTTCCAACACAATATAAGGGTCACCTAGCTCTATAGGTTCCCTAATGCTCTACAGATCGGCACAAGGCCCCAAACATGGCTATCAACCCAATTGCACAGTTATAAACTTATTATCAGTCATAACACACAGTATACTATTAGTCGGGAAGGACTAAGTCCGAACCCCCAATCACAATGTCACCACGCCCGTCATAAAACGCGTGTCTCATCTCAATATAGCACTGTGAAGTGCTAGTACGAGGTTTCAAACCCTCAGTACATTATTTACTACTACCACTCACCTCGAACCGGTAGAAGCTTCATGCTCGCGACGCCTTAGCTCCTCGGACCGGCATCCACGCACGTCAAACTAGCCAAAATCAGTACAAATATATCAAAATAGGCTAATGGAACATAACCCAATCGAAAGAACTCGAAAAATATCAAAAATCACGAAATTGACAAAACCCGAGCCCCGGGCCCACATCTCGAAAAATTCTGAAATTCACATTTTCGGAATCCTCATCTCGCCACGAGTCCGTACATACCAAGAACTCCCAATTCGGACCACAAATGGTCCTTCAAATCCTAAATTTAAGGTTTTTGCTCCAAGCCCTATTTTCTTGATTTTTAGCTATAGATTCATGAATTCCATGGATGATTCTTGTATAAAAACATGTATTTAACTCATAAAACTTACCTCCAATGATTCCCCGTCGAAATCCCTTCAATTCCCGTCCAAAAGCTCTCAAGAACGGCCAAAAATGGTGGAAAAATGGGTTGTTTTCGCGACTGAAATGTTTTTAACATTCTGTCCGGTACTGTAGCTAACACTATGCGATCGCATCAGAGCATTGCGATCGCATAGAACAAACTCTCCGGGCACTCTAGCTAACACTATGCGATTGCATAGAACAAAATACTGGGTACTGTAGCTAACACTATGCGATCGCATCAGAGCATTGCGATCGCATAGAACAAACTCTCCGGGCACTGTAGCTAACACTATGCGATCGCATCAGAGCATTGCGATCGCATAGAACAAAATTTCTCTGCAATTTTTCTGCTGCATTTTTCAACTCAAAAATTCCCGTTAGCCATCCAAAATCACCCCGAGGCCCCCGGGACCTCAATCAAAGCCACCAGTATATCACATTACCTCATTCAAACTTTCTCATAACACAAAAACACCATCCTAAACATCAAAATCACCAATTACACACTAATTCAAGCCTAAGTTTCTTAAAACTTTCCGAATTACGCATTCAATCAAAAACCCGACCAAACGACGTCCGAATGACGTGAAATTTTGCAGGCACATCCAAAATCACCTAACGAAGCTACTTCCACTGTCGGAATTCCATTCCGACCCCCGGATCAAAATCTCACCTACCGTTCGGATTTCGCCAAAATTCAACCTTAGCCAATTCAAGCCTATTTCTACACCGGGCCTCCAAATTCAATTCCGATCGCTCCCCTAAGTCACAAATCACCTTCCGGAACTAACCGAATCATCGGAATCCGATTCCGAGCCCTCTAACCAAATAGTCAACTCCGGGTTGACTTTCCTTATTCAAGTCTCCTTCAAAAAGGCTATATGCCTCATTTTCAATCCAATTCACTCCTAACTCACCCGATAGACTTTAGCACTGATACAAAAGCATAAAACATACAATTTCAACATAACAGGGTGGTAATTCCCGTAACGACGGGCCGGGTCGTTACATTCTCCCCAACTTAAACAATCGCTCGTCCTCGAGCATACCAGAGTGGTACTAGAAGCAACTCAATAACTGAATGACCTTACCCAGCATATATTCGGCGATCATACGTCATCCTATCTCACATAAGTCCGAAAACACCATATAGTCAAAATTTCACAGACCATCCGAACCATAAATCACATTGCACTTTCCGAAATCATATCCCAATTGCTAATCCCATGTCTATATTCACGATACACTAGAATCCACTGCAATAACCCACACTCACCACTCCGGGTGAGATCATATGATGTATCAAACAACCCAATCGCTCGAGACAATAGTCTCTAATCACAATAATTTCCCACGATAACCAAATACCAACTGAAAAATCTTTTTCATTAGATAGAGTCTTATTCCAACACCTTCATATCCTGCCAACGGCAACCGCACACGCGATATATCGAACCCATCTCTCAGGTCAACCATTCATGAATCCATTTCCCTTTTAATTGATACTACAACAAAATTCGGAGCCAAATCTCGGTATTGCCTTTCTAACTAGCTCAAATCACATATACTCACACTCATTATTGGCTTCGACGATCATTTCGATTATAACACACCGCATTGGTGATATGACACCTCAGCACCAGCCTAAGCCACGATGAGCACAACATGAGCTCCAATAGAAACATCTAAACATACTCAAATTATGACAACTGACTCCAACAACAGGGCTGTAATTCAATTCCTTTGTACCATCATAATATATAACCGAGATCCCATCTCACATCATAGGAATGGAGTGCACGACTCATTCTTGAAAGGTCATCACATCATGTGGCCTTGCCACGATTCGTGATTCTACCCCAACATTATTACTCATGAAACACCTCAAGCCACTAAGCTCTAAACGGTTAGCCACGCACAGATCTAGGTCTTGAACCCAAGCAATCAACCTCACCCGTGGTGATACGATAGATATACGCTATCAAATCCCGAAAAGACACAACCGATGTGCTATTCCCCGAGCGAAACCGATACGGACTATTCCTCGGAAGCTAGGAACTATTGTATACAAGGTAAGATATAGGAAACTATATTTTCCACATCACACTGTTGCGGCGCGCAACCCGTTCCAATAGCATACCCGTGGCGGCGTGCCACCCGATCCAGATACCATACATGTGGCGGCGTGCCACCCGATCCAGATACTATACATGTGGCGGCGTGCCACCCGATCCATGCATAAATCTAGCAAAAGGGAATGCACATCGACTCAAGTTACTCATTGCAACAAACATGTATATATAGCCTCGAGCTCGGTCACATGAAACTCATCCGACAAAGTCCCTCAATACCGGAACTGAATCAATGGTAGATACCTCTACACTCACATCCGCCACGAAGGCCCAACTTACAAAGCAATACCTACCAGCCGTCCGCTGGCCCTAGGGTACATCTACCCTGCTGGAGCACGATCTGATGCGCTCTGCCACGCAGTTGTGACATTTCTCTGATATAGTCCATATCACATTAGTCTAGACAACCTGACTTATGACAACCAACCTGCAATCATATATCATTATTCAAATTCGTCATATCAAGTGACGAGATAGCCACTAGGGCTTCCAATTTCCGATAACCGCTACACTGTGTCGATACACACGATATACCACCGCTGCGTAGGCGGGTTACGAGAACTTCTAGTCTCCAACACATACATAACACAGGAATCACTATGCCTGATTCCGTACTTCACCGTGCGATTACATAACGCACCTCAAGCGTCCATTCATACCACGAAAGCTATTCATAAATTTCACTATGTCATCAAGGACTCAGTTATTACAGTCGATCCAATAGGAGTATACCACCATACCGCTAGATATTATCGGTTTATTTTACCTGGCCCTTATGACCATAGACTCTGCCGAAATACTAGTATAGCAGTACCATTCTCCTAAATCACCAGGAAGATTGATTCTCAGATTATCTGCAGCTGCCCACGCTGCTTGAGGATTTTAATGACTCCTCATATAATATTAATTGATCTCAAAACCTTGAACATGCCGTTATCAACTTTCCATAATACATCGCATATACCATACCATAATAAGACAACAGGGAAAATTCATATCCCTTTCCCTATGCCTCAAACATCAGCGCACTCAACTAGTCAAGGACTTTCATGATCCCATATAGAGAAAACTCATTACACATTCCAAGCCTTGCATACCAACAGGAAATACACTCATTTTTCAAACCACATTAAAACACATCATAAACTCTTTCTCCCAATCACATTGCATAATTTAAACTTCCAGGACTGAGTCCTTATACACATATTATACCTATATCGGGTTACACGACTGCCAACACTCAAAAGCTTTATTGAGCAATATCTACAAGACTCATTACTTCAACCACATACCAGGAATTAGTCGTATTCTTTATCATACCGCTTCGGTTTATTAACAAGTTGTTCCATTTATCCAGTTTCCTTTCTGATTCATCTTTAATTTCATATTCTCCTTTACTGAAGGACCACAATACATCAACTTATGTTACCACACGAGATTCATACACAAGACCACACGGTCTAAGGCACATAGGCCATAGAATACTCTCTCAATATTTCCAGAAGGATCACATCCTACAATACTTTATTTTGAAGAACCTCTTGCGATTTGAATTCGTTATCATTACCTTCCAATACGGATTACATAGAATCCCATCATTCACATAATATAACACAAGTACCGATCTCTTCTAACGAAACCATCATCTTTAGCCACATGCACAATCTTAAGGCACTTGACTGTTACAAGCAAAATCTGAACACTGCAAAACCATTCTCGGGCATCATTCACCCTTATTCAGTTGTAATTCAACTGTCCTATTGAGTAGAACCACTCATTTTTTGTTAGAACTCTGACATCGCAGAACATGATTACTTACAGGTACAATTCGCTATCTTTCCTTTCTATACACCGAACATTCTCTACCAACAGTAGTTCAAAACATCCTAGTATTTCTTCAAATCTACGAAGCACCATAAGCCTTTATCAAAATTTCCCAACATACCTAGAGACAGAGCCAACACAGCACACGACAGTGCAATCAGTTAATCAATAGCAACCTCCCCAACTTAGCTCGAAGTCATTCATCAAAGCACTTTCAACCACTCATATCATTATTACTCAAATGATGCCACAAAGTTCTAGTTAGATTAAACTCAGTCATTTACAAGCTTCGGCGGAGATTCGAATCATCAGAAATATTAACTCTTTTGCAATTCTTGCACTCATTCACACACAACGGTTACGCCCCCTCTTTAGGTGGCAAAATCTTTTCTAAGTCCCGGATTTTCCAAAAATTTCGGCAGAGTTTCCTTTGTAAATTGGCCTATCCACCTGCCAGAGAATCACCAAACCATTCTAACAATACATCCACAACTCAACAAAACATCACAATGTATTTCAACAACATTAAATCTCAATACTATACGAATCATATTATCACAATTATACCTGAGCATGTACTGCACCTGCTCGAATCATAACATATATCAAATACCTTTCAATTACACATGAGAGTCAATCCACTTACCTCGCCTCAATTTAGCATCTCGGTACAATACCTTCCACCAGGATACACATAGCATAATCACTTTAGTCTTCCTGAGTTTGAACTCGTTCCGCTACACATAAGGCACTTTACCTTCCAATTAAGAGGCGATGAAAATATTTCTCGCGCCCATAGCTAGGGCTATATATCAAATCACAATAAAGACCAATACCGATCGTATGCACTTCATAATACCGGCTCGCGAAATTAGTACCTTGGTGCTCAAGCCATAGACAAAGATCTGGCCTCAAGTCCTCCCGACTGGCCCAACATGAATTCACAGGGATTATATCTCGCCCCTCGTTCGAGGAAATCACAAGCCATAAGGCAATCACATTACCGAGCGCTCGATGCGTACACGGACGTGTGGAAGGAATTTCAAAAATTATATCTCAAGCTGAATCAAGTGCGCACGATAAGAATTCCAATAAATGTGAAGTGTTTCCTAAAGATTCGCAGCCTCCCGAGGATAAGTACAGGCGTCCCCGTACCGATCCACAAGACTCTACTAACCGGCTCGAGACTCGTGAGTCCTAGTAAACCTAGGCTCTGATACCAACTTGTAACGACCCCAAACCCCGGTCGTGATGGCGCCCAACACATTGCTAGGCAAGCCCGACCATCTTATCCAATTAAACCGGCCAAGTATAATTAATACTGATTAATCGGCGTGATTAGCCTGTTTTCATAACAAATCAAGAAGTGTAGAACTGAAATACAAGAACACAGCCCCAACCAAATCGTGGTGTCACAAGTCCGAGCCTCTACAAATGAGATCTACTACAAAATCAAGTCTAACCAGAATGGAGACAACAAAATGATAAAAAGAAAGAGGTCAGGTACTGCGGACGTTGGCAGCTACCTCGAAGTCTCCACAGAATGGGGATAATAAAGCAGTTGCGATAGCTCAACTACCCTCCTGAACCTGTATATCTGCTCAAAAAGTGCAGGGGAGTGGGGTGAGTATATTTCAACTCGGTGAGTAACAATAATAAACAATAACTGAAAATAAGAACTCCTGTACTATCACTAAACAGTTCTAAGGTAACCCCCACAGGTTAATCATCACTATAATGAGTACTCTGATCTCCGGTCCACATCTATCTCATCTAGGTCCCACACTGACCACATCCTCGCTCGTACCACTACGGTATACAGCCATCTCGATATATGGAGACATATACATCTGTCTATAACATATAAATATTTCGGTATATATATGAATATGAATAAGTATAATGCTGCGGCGCGCAGCCCGCTCCAATACATATACCGCTGCGGCGCGCAGCCCGCTCCAATACATATACCGCTGCCGCGCGCAGCCCGCTCCGTTTAACGTCGACGGCGCTCGCTGGGGGTGTATACGGACTTCGGAGGGGCTCCCTAGGCCCAAGCGCTATGGTGCAATGGCGTGCAGCCAGGTCCACCCGTATATCAGCTTCGGCGTGCGGTCCGGTCCGATATATATATATACATATATAATTATGCTGTCCGGCGTGCGGCCCGATCCCATAATATACCGGCGCTCGCGGGAATGTGTGCGGACTCGGACTCCGAAGGGCTCCTACGGCCCGAGCGCAATAATGCTGCGGCGTGCGGTCCCGTCCCGCGTGTATATTACATGTATATCACATGTATATTCTGCGCGGCGTGCGATGCGATCCAACATATATGCTGCTGCGGCGTGCGGCCGGATCCAATGTAGGTATATATATATACTACCTCATAATGGGTCCTCGACCTTATCCCAGTCAATATATGCTTGGCCTCTCAGGCCCAATATAATATATCACGGTGGGTCCTCGACCCTGTCTCGATTAGTATAGGATTTGGCCTTTCAGGCCCGATATAACATCTCGTAGTGGGTCTTTGACCCTGTCTCGGTCAATATAGACTTGGCCTTTCGGGCCCGATATAACATCTCGTAGTGGGTCTTTGACCCTTGTCTCGGTCAATATAGACTTGGTCTTTCGGGGCCCAATATAACATCTCGTAGTGGGTCTTTGACCTGTCTCGTCTCAATCGGTATAGACTTGGCCTTTCGAGCCCACTCAGGCTAGAAGAGGGAATTCCACCCTAGATAATCTCTCTCGATGTACACATATCTAGTACGGGCTCATATTATACTATACGGCTAGAGCTATGGCTGAGTGTATGCTTCCGACACAATATAAGGGTCACCTAGCTCTATAGGTTCCCTAATGCTCTACGGATCGGCACAAGGCCCCAAACATGGCTATCGGCCCAATTGCACAGTTATAAACTTATTATCAGTCATAACACACGGTATACTATTAGTCGGGAAGGACTAAGTCCGAACCCCCAATCACGATGTCACCACGCCCGTCATAGAACGCGTGTCTCATCTCAATATAGCACTGTGAAGTGCTAGTACGGGGTTTCAAACCCTCAGTACATTATTTACTACTACCACTCACCTCGAACCGGTAGAAGCTTCATGCTCGCGACGCCTTAGCTCCTCGGACCGGCATCCACGCACGTCAAACTAGCCAAAATCAGTACAAATATATCAAAATAGGCTAATGGAACATAACCCGATCGAAAGAACTCGAAAAATATCAAAAATCACGAAATTGGCAAAACCCGAGCCCCGGGCCCACATCTCGAAAAATTCTGAAATTCACATTTTCGGAATCCTCATCTCGCCACGAGTCCGTACATACCAAGAACTCCCAATTCGGACCACAAATGGTCCTTCAAATCCTAAATTTAAGGTTTTTGCTCCAAGCCCTATTTTCTTGATTTTTAGCTATAGATTCATGGATTCCATGGATGATTCTTGTATAAAAACATGTATTTAACTCATAAAACTTACCTCCAATGATTCCCCGTCGAAATCCCTTCAATTCCCGTCCAAAAGCTCTCAAGAACGGCCAAAAATGGTGGAAAATGGGTTGTTTTCGCGACTGAAATGTTTTTAACATTCTGTCCGGTACTGTAGCTAACACTATGCGATCGCATCATAGCATTGCGATCGCATAGAACAAACTCTCCGGGCACTGTAGCTAACACTATGCGATTGCATAGAACAAAATCCTGGGTACTGTAGCTAACACTATGCGATCGCATCAGAGCATTGCGATCGCATAGAACAAACTCTCCGGGCACTGTAGCTAACACTATGCGATCGCATCAGAGCATTGCGATCGCATAGAACAAAATTTCTCTGCAATTTTTCTGCTGCATTTTTCAACTCAAAAATTCCCGTTAGCCATCCAAAATCACCCCGAGGCCCCCGGGACCTCAATCAAAGCCACCAGTATATCACATTACCTCATTCAAACTTTCTCATAACACAAAAACACCATCCTAAACATCAAAATCACCAATTACACACTAATTCAAGCCTAAGTTTCTTAAAACTTTCCGAATTACGCATTCAATCAAAAACCCGACCAAACGACGTCCGAATGACCTGAAATTTTGCAGGCACATCCAAAATCACCTAACGAAGCTACTGCCACTGTCGGAATTCCATTCCGACCCCGGATCAAAATCTCACCTACCGTTCGGATTTCGCCAAAATTCAACCTTAGCCAATTCAAGCCTATTTCTGCACCGGGCCTCCAAATTCAATTCCGATTGCTCCCCTAAGTCACAAATCACCTTCCGGAACTAACCGAATCATCAGAATCCGATTCCGAGCCCTCTAACCAAATAGTCAACTCCGGGTTGACTTTCCTTAGTCAAGTCTCCTTCAAAAAGGCTATATGCCTCATTTTCAATCCAATTCACTCCTAACTCACCCGATAGACTTTAGCACTGATACAAAAGCATAAAACATACAATTTCAACATAACAGGGTGGTAATTCCCGTAACGACGGGCCGGGTCGTTACAGAAAAGCATGATTAGGTAGTATTTAACTGTCTAGTTGCCTAATTGTCTTAATTGAGCTTCTTGATAATTATTGGCACTATTTACTGGTGAAGTTATAGTTAAGCATATTATATTCTCTCTGTGTATTTCCTTTAATTGTTGTGGTTGTTGACTGCAGGTTCAATTCCCGGAGATCCCAGGGTTGTGGGTTCGATTCCCAGAGACCCGGAGTGATATTGTTGTGGGCTGCGGGTTCGATTCCCGGAGATCCTGAGATTTATTGAGATGTGGACTGCGGGTTCGATTCCCGGAGATCCCGAGATTTATTGAGATGTGGATTGCGGGTTCGATTCCCGGAGATCCTGAGATTTATTGAGATGTGGACTGCGGGTTCGATTCCGGAGATCCTGAGATTTACTGAGACATGGGCTGCGGGTTCGATTCCCGGAGACCCAGAAGTACCGTCAATGGGACTGTGGGTTCGATTCCCACAGGTCCTGGACTTGTTTTATTGAGTTGGTTATTTGTTGTTAGCTTAATTGTAGACGGTTGCGGAAATCATCTTATTGTTGATATTTCGGAAATTATTATCATTTAACCTGCTTATTATTGTTATCATCATTATATTATTGTTTCTCAGTAGGGCCCTGACCTTCCTCGTCACTACTCCATCGAGGTTAGGCTTGGCACTTACTGAGTACCGCCGTGGTGTACTCATGCTACTCTTCTGCACACCTTTGTTGTGCAGATCCAGGTACATCAGAGTAGGCTCGTGCTAGGTGATTCCGCAGCTTTCTGGGAGACCTCGAGGTATGATCTGCTACGTCCGCGGATCCGGAGGCTTTCCTTCTATTCTAATAGTACTAGTTGACATTTTTCCTTCATTTCGTTGTTAGATACTCTTTACACATAGAGCCACAGTTGTATATTCTCTTTTAGTCTGTGTTACCGTGGGATTCCGGATCTTGGTAGCGTTTTATTCATTGTGTTGACGGATGTATGTGCCAAGCGGCACGGATTACATATCCTTTTATGCCATCTTTCCGCTGTTTTCTTATTTAAGTGTTCATAGCTTGTATATTCCGCAACGTGTTAGGCTTACCTAGTCGTGGGGACTGGGTGCAATCACGACATGTTCACGATTGGTGAACTAGGGTCGTGAAAAGTTGGTATCAGAGCTCTAGGTTCATAGGAGTCACGGGACACAGGCCGGTTACTTAGAGTCTCGCTGATCGATACGGAGACGTCTGTTTTTATCTACGATAGGCTATTTAACTGTTTAGGAAACTCTTCATTTCTTTTGGATTCCTTGTCGTGCGACGTTTTTGGCATCAAATCTAAACTATTGCTTTCTTTTCTCTCACAGATGGTGAGGACACGAGCTACTCGTGACGATCAGGTACCCGCGCCCCCTGTTGCCGCCGTTAGAGGCCGGGGCCGAGGTAGAGGACGAGGACGCGCCCGAGGTGCAGCCATAGCACCCGCGCGCGCTGCCGCTGAGATGCCACAGGTAGACCAGGTTGGAGCGCAGGCACCTGGTACACCGACTACAGCTGCCACTACTCCAGCACTACAGGAGACCCTGGCCCAGTTTATGAGTATGTATACCACTTTAGCTCAGGCAAGACTGCTTCCTCTCGTCGCAGCTACATCCCAGGCCGGGGGAGGGGCCCGGACTCCCGCAGCCGTTACTCCTGAGCAGCGTGTACCAGTGGGACAGGTCCCAGAGATTTTGGTTATGCCTCCTGCCGCCCCAGCACAACCCGAAGGTTGACCAGCTACCTCTGAGGACGAGTAGCGTAGATTGGAGAGGTTCAAGAAATATGACCCTCCAGTGTTCAGTGGGTTGGCTTCAGATGATGCATTGGGTTTTCTTGAGGAGTATAATCGTATTCTTCGTACTATGGGGATTGTGGAGACCAGCGGCGTTTCCTTCACTGCTTTTTCAGTTTCGCGGGGCCGCTTATGATTGGTGGCGCACGTATGAGTTGGATAGTCCAGAGGAGTCTCCTTCATTGACCTGGACGCAGTTTTCAGATCTGTTTTTGAGAGAGTTTGTCCCTCAGAGCCTTAGGGATTCTTGGCGCTCGAGTTTGAGCGGTTGCGACAGGGCTCCATGCCAGTATCAGAGTATGCTATCCGTTTCACCCGTCTCGCCAGGCATGCACCGGCCTTAGTAGCCACGGTCCGGGAGAGGGTGCGGAGATTTATTGAGGGCCTAATTCTGCTGATCCGATCTAGCATGGCCAGAGAGTTGGAGACAGATATATCTTATCAGCAAGCAGTAAGCATTGCCAGGAGGATCGAGAGTATGCTCCCTAGAGAGCGGGGAGAGAGAGAGGCCAAGAGGTCTCGTGAGTCGGGCCATTTCTGTGGTGCCCGCACTTCAGCAGCCGGTCATTTTGGCAGGGGTTATTCCGGTCGTCCAGTTTATTCTGCATTGCCAGCAGCCAGTAGTACTCCAGCTCTTCCAGCACCTCAGGAGCCTTATTATGCTCCCCCAGTTTCCAGTGCACCTCATACGCAGGGTACCTCCAGGGGTCAGTCCAGCGGGGGCGAGGTCGGTCAGTCATAGCCACCGCGTCCTTCCCGAGCTTGTTTTGAGTGCGGGGATACTCGCCATTTGGTTAGTGAGTGCCCTAGGTGTAGGATAAGAGTGCCTCCACAGACTTTGCAGCCTTAACATGGTTCACAGGGTCAGCATGCCATCATTCCAACCCCAGCTGCCATCCCACCTGCCCAGCCAGCTAGGGGCGGGGATCAAGGTGCCAGAGGCCGCCGTCGAGAGAGGTATCAAGCAAGATTTTATGCTATTCCCGATCACGCTGCAGCTGTTGCCTCTGATTCTGTTATCACAAGTATTATCTTGGTTAGTCACAGAGAGGCATCAATTCTATTCGATCCTCGTTCTACTTTTTCATATGTGTCCTCTTATTTTGCTTCACATCTGGGTGTTCCTCGGGATTCTTTGAGTGCCCCCATTTATGTTTCCACTCCGGTGGGTGATTCTTTGGCTGTGGACCGTGTATATCGGTCGTGTTTGGTTACCATTTGTGATTTTGAGACCAGAGCGGATCTATTGTTGCTCGGGATGGTCGATTTTGATATTATTCTGGGCATGGACTGGTTGTCGCCCCATTATGCTATTCTTGATTGTCACGCCAAGACCGTGACGCTGGCTATGCCAGGCATTCCACGTATTGAGTGGAGTGGTACCCTAGATCACACCCATAGCCGTGTTATTTCCTTTCTTAGAGCTCAGCGTATGGTTGAGAAGGGGTGTGCAGCTTATCTAGCCTATGTGAGGGATGTCAGTATTGACACTCCCTCTATTGATTCTGTTCCTGTGGTACGTGACTTTGTTGATGTATTTCCAGCTGATCTCCCGGGCATGCCGCCCGATAGAGATATTGATTTTGCCATTGATTTGTTGCCGGGCACTCAGCCCATTTCTATTCCACCATACCGTATGGCTCCTCCTGAGTTGAAGGAGTTGAAGGAGTTGAAGGATCAGTTACAGGAGTTATTGGGCAAGGGTTTCATTCGACACAATGTTTCGCCTTGGGGTGCTCCTGTGTTGTTTGTGAAGAAAAATGACGGTTCTATGCGTATATGTATTGACTATCGTCAGTTGAACAAGGTTACAGTGAAGAACCGGTATCCTTTGCCCCATATTGATGATTTATTTGACCAGCTACAGGGCGCACATGTGTTTTCTAAGATTGATTTGCGCTCTGGGTATCACCAGCTGAAGATTCGGGAGCCAGATATCCCGAAGACTGCCTTGAGGACTCGGTATGGTCACTATGAGTTCCTCGTGATGTCTTTTGGGCTGACTAATACCCCAGCAGCCTTTATACATTTGATACACAGTGTGTTCAAGCCTTATCTGGACTCGTTCGTGATTGTCTTCATTGATGATATTCTAGTATATTCCCAGAGTCGGGAAGCGCACGAGCAGCATTTGAAGATAGTGCTTCAGATTCTGAGGGAGAAGCAGCTATATGCCAAGTTCTCTAAATGTGAATTCTGGTTGAGTTTAGTGGCATTTTTTGGCCACGTAGGTGTCGAGTGATGATATTCGAGTAGATCCGAGGAAGGTGGAGGCCGTGCAGAGTTGGCCTAGACCCTCATCCTCTACTGAGATTCGCAGTTTCCTTTGTTTGGCGGGCTATTACCGTCGTTTTGTAGAGGGGTTCTCTTCGATTGCAGCACCTATGACTAGATTGACCCAAAAGGGTGCCCCTTTTCGGTGGACAGACGAGTGTGAGGCGAGCTTTCAGAAGCTCAAGACAGCTTTGACTTCGGCCCCTATATTGATGTTGCCTACAGGTTCGGGGTCCTATACTGTATATTGTGATGCCTCACGAGTTGGACTCGGTGCGGTATTGATGCAAGACGGTAGGGTGATTGCCTACGCGTCGAGACAGTTGAAGGTGCATGAGAAGAATTACCCTGTTCATGATTTGGAGCTAGCTACCATTGTTCACGCCTTAAAGATTTGGCGTCATTACTTATATGGGTTTCCTTGTGAGATCTACACTGATCACCGGAGCTTGCAGCACTTTCTTAAGCAGAAAGACCTGAATATGCGTAAGAGGAGATGGTTGGAGCTACTGAAGGACTATGATATTACTATTCTCTATCATCCGGGCAAGGCTAATATGGTTGCCGATGCTTTGAGTCGTCGGGCAGAGAGTTTGGGGAGTTTGGCGTATCTACCAGCTTCGGAGAGGCCTATGGCGATGGATGTTCAGGCTTTAGCCAGGCAGTTTGTTAGAATGGATCTTTCTGAGCCCAGCCGGGTTCTAGCTTGTGTGGTTTCTCGGTCTTCTCTATTTGACCGCATCAGGGAGCGTCAGTTCGACGACCCTCATTTGCTTGTCCTTCAGGATAGAGGCGGCGTGGTGATGCTCGAGATGTTACCATCGGGGATAATGGAGTCATGAGGATGTAGGGGCGTATCGGTGTGCCCAATGTAGATGATCTTCGAGAGCTGATTCTAGAAGAGGCCCATAGTTCGCGGTATTCCATCCATCCGGGTGCCGCAAAAATGTATCAGGAGTTGAAACAGCATTATTGGTGGAGGCGGATGAAGAGGGATATAGTTGATTATGTTTCCAGATGCCTCAACTGCCAGCAGGTGAAGTATGAGCATCAGCGTCCGGGTGGATTGATGCAGCAGATTGAGATTTCCGAGTGGAAATGGGAGCGCATTACCATGGACTTTGTATCTGGACTTCCACGGACTGTTAGGAAGTTTGATTCCATTTGGGTTATTGTGGATCGGCTGACCAAGTCCGCCCACTTTATACCGGTGAGCACTACTTATTCATCGGAGCGACTGGCGGAGATCTATATCAGGGAGATAGTTCGGCTGCATGGTATTCCAGTTTCCATCATTTCGGATAGAGGCACTCAGTTCACTTCACGGTTCTGGAGAGCCGTACAGCAGGAGTTAGGTACTCGGGTGGAGCTGAGCACAGCGTTTCATCCCCAGGCTGATGGTCAGTCCGAGCGCACTATTCAGATTTTGGAGGATATGCTCCGTGCGTGCGTGATTTAGTTTGGAGGTTCATGGGATCACTTCTTGCCACTGGCGGAGTTTGCTTATAACAACAGCTACCAGTCTAGTATTTAGATGGCACTGTATGAGGCCCTATATGGTAGGAGGTGCAGGTCTCCCTTGGGTTGGTTCGAGCCCGGTGAGGCCAGGCTGCTAGGTACTGATATGGTTCAGGGATGCTATGAACAAGGTCAAGGTGATTGAGGATAGACTTCGTGCAACCCAGTCTAGACAAAAGAGTTATGCGGACAAGAAGGTTCGCGATGTGGCTTTTATGGTTGGCGAGCGGGTTCTACTTCGAGTCTCGCCCATGAAGGGCGTTATGAGGTTTGGGAAGAAAGGAAAGCTGAGTCCTAGGTTTATTGGCCATTTTGAGATTTTGAGGCGTGTTGGGGAGGTTGCTTATGAGTTGGCCTTACCTCCCGGTCTAGCCGGAGTTCACCCCGTATTTCATGTCTCCATGCTCCGGAGATACCATGGTGACCAGTCGCATGTGTTGGATTTCACTTCTGTTCAGCTAGACAAGGATCTGTCTTATGTTGAGGAGCCAGTAGCCATTCTAGCCAGCCGGTCGAGGAGGCGACTTGGCTTCGGTAAAGGTTCAGTGGCGGGGCCAGCCGGTCGAGGAGGCGACTTGGGAGACCGAGCAGGATATGCGCAGCCAGTACCCTCATCTTTTCACTACTCCAAGTATGTTTTCTTTGCTCGTTCGAGGACGAACGAATCTTTTAAGTGTGGGAAGATGTAACGACCCGGCCGGTCGTTTTAGAAAATTTCGCCCCAATCCCCAATTTAACTGTTCCCCTAAGTTCATTTCTGCTATTGTGGTTTGCCGAGAGAGTCGGTTACGAAATTTGGAGCATTTTGGGACACTTAGTCCCTAAATGAGAGCTTTAAAGCTAGAAAACAGTCCGTAGCCGGAACAGTGTTAAGACGATCTCGGAATGGAAATCTGATGGTTCCATTAGCTCCGTTAGGTGATTTCGGGGTGGGGAGCGCGTCCGGAATGTATTTTGGAGGCCCGTAGCTCAATTAGGCTTGAAATGCCGAAGTTTGAAATTTTGGCGAATCAGAACGATAGGTGAGATTTTGATCCGAGGGTCGGAATTAAATTCCGACAATTTTTGTAGCTTCGTTATGTGATTTTGGATATGTCCGCAAATTTTCAGGTCATTCGGACGTCGTTTGGTCGGGTTTTAGATCGAATGTGCAATTCGGAAAGTTTTAAGAAATTTAGGCTTGAATTCGATGTGAATTATGGGTTTTGATGTTGTTAGACGTGTTTTTATGATTGGAATGAGTTTGTATCGTGTTTTGGAGTATGTTGGTGGTTTTCGTTGGGGTCCCGGGAGCCTCGGGATGAATTCGGGGGTCCAAACGGACCAATTTGTGCCAAAAGGCACTGCTGTTCTGCTGCAATAATTGCAGAGAAATTTTGCTCTCCGCGATCGCGGAGATGGCCATGCGATCGCGTAAGGGAGAAATCCTGAGCTCTGCGATCGCGAAGTAAAGTGTGCGATCGCGTAAGTCCGGGAGAGTAAGCATCGCGATCGCGTGAGGTAGTATGCGATCGCGTGGGGTAGTTTGGGGAGCCGGACGAGTTTGTTCTTCGCGATCGCGTTCGTGTCATTACGATCGCATAGGGTCGCTGAGTTGTTCACTGCGATCGCGTCCAGGATCACGCGATCGCGTAGAGGAAAAATTAGGCCGCCCATATTTTGTGCATCGCGATCTCATGCCCAGTGCTGCGATCACGTAGAGTAAACTGGCCTGGCGGTGACTTTAAGTCCAGAACATTTCAGTCGCGGCCTAACTCACCAAAACCTCCATTGTTGAGCTCCAAGAGAGGGAATTGAAGGGGAAACGCTGGGATATCATCGGGAAATCATCGGGGGTAAGTTTATTGACCTTAATTCGTTGGTTTATCATGAAATCTGTGATTATTTCACTGAAAATGGAAGATTTAAGGTGGGTTTGAGCCCTAGGCCTAAATTTTAGAAAACCCTTGATTTGAATGGGCAAACGAAGTCCGATTCGGATAAATTTTATATGCACGGACTTGTATTGAGATAAGGAACTCGAATATATAATTTTCGTGATTTTTCGATAAGCGTACCGAAAGTCGGGTTTTGGCAACTTGTGGGTTTTGGTGTATTTTGAGTTATTTTGATTGGGTAATGCCCAATTGGCCTATTTTGATGTGATTCTATTGATTTTGATCAGATACTATACCTGTGGAGGCCGACATTCGCGGCAAGAGAGTTGTCTCATAGCGGTTTTGTACCTGAGTCGAGGTAAGTGGCTTGTCTAACCTCGTGTGGGGGAACTTTCACCCTAGGATATTATGTGATAGTTTGAATGCCTTGTACGCGAGGTGACGGGCGTGTACATGCGCTGGTTGTTGAATACATACTTTACTTAAAATGTTCGATGAGTGATATTCCTGCTTTTAGTTGTTAATTCGATATTCTTACCCGGTAGTAGTTAGAAAAGCATGATTAGGTAGTATTTAACTGTCTAGTAGCCTAATTGTCTTAATCGAGCTTCTTGATAATTATTGGCACTATTTACCGGTGAAGTTATAGTTAAGCATATTATATTCTCTCTGTGTATTTCCATTAATTGCTGTGGTTGTGGACTGCGGGTTCAATTCCCGGAGATCCCAGGGCTGTGGGTTCGATTCCCAGAGACCCGGAGTGATATTGTTGTGGACTGCGAGTTCGATTCCGGGAGATCCTGAGATTTATTGAGATGTGGACTGTGACAGTTCGATTCCCGGAGATCCTGAGATTTATTGAGATGTGGAATGCGGGTTCGATTCCCGTAGATCCTGAGATTTATTGAGATGTGGACTGCGGGTTCGATTCCCAGAGATCCTGAGATTCACTGAGACATGGGCTGCGGGTTCAATTCCGGAGACCCATGGGTACTGTCAATGGGACTGTGGGTTCAATTCCCACAGGTCCTGGACTTGTTTTATTGAGTTGGTTATTTGTTGTTAGCTTAATTGTAGACGGTTGCAGGTAATCATCTTATTGTTGTTATTTCGGAAATTATTATCATTTAAACTGTTTATTTTTGTTATCATCATTATATTATTGTTTCTCGGTAGGGCCATGACCTTCCTCGTTACTACTCCATCGAGGTTAGGCTTGGCACTTACTGAGTATCGCCGTGGTGTACTCATGCTACTCTTCTGCACACTTTTGTTGTGCAGATCCAGGTACATCAGAACATGCTCGTGCTAGGTGATTCCGCAGCTTTCTGGGAGACCTCGAGGTATGATCTGCTACGTCCGCGGATCCGGAGGCTTTCCTTCTATTCTAATAGTACTAGTTGACATTTTTCCTTCATTTCGTTGTTAGATACTCTTTACAAATAGAACCACAGTTGTATATTCTCTTTTAGTCTGTGTTACCGTGGGATTCCGGATTTTGGTAGCGTTTTATTCATTGTGTTGACGGATGTATGTGCCAAGCGGCACGGATTACATATCTCTTTATGCCATCTTTCCGTTGTTTTCTTATTTAAGTGTTCATAGCTTGTACATTCCGCAACGTGTTAGGCTTTCCTAGTCGTGGGGACTGGGTGCCATCACGACATGTTCACGATTGGTAAACTAGGGTCGTGACAACTAGTAGGCGCCATCATGACTCCCGATGGTGGGGTCGTGACATTACCAGGAGAAATAAAACATCATCATTATTACATAACAGGGGTAATGAATGGAAGAAAATACTTAATACTAATAAATACAGGACAAGAAGAAAAATATATAACAAGAGAATTAATCACAGAAGATTAGATACTAACTAGTGAAAAATTATACCCCGAATTACCTAAAGGAATGATAACTAGTGAAGAAATAGCGGAAAAAGAAATAATTATAGGAGGAATAATTATGATAATAAGATTTAAAATATACCAAGGAGATAAAAAAATTATATTAGGAATAAAATGGCTAGAAAAAGTTAAACCATACAATTTAGATAATGAACAACTAATCATACATTATGAAAATAAGAAAGTAACAATAAAAAGACTTATATTATAAATATGAAAATACATATACTAGTAAAAATAATAGTGGAACGATACTACAATAGATACTACACACCTATGATAGACACGGGATCAGAAGTAAATTTATGTAGATATAATTGCCTACCAGAAGAGAAATGGGAAAAACTTAGAACACCCTTACCAGTAACAGGATTTAAACGAAGGAAGTATAATTACCCACAAATCAAAAAATATAAAAATACAAATATGGGATAAAATACTTACTATAGAAGAAATATATAATTTTGAATTACCCACAAGAGATATTTTACTAGGAATACCGTTCTTAGATAAACTATACCCACAAGTAATAACTAAAACACATTGGTGGTTTACAACACCATGTAAACAAAAAATTAGAGGAAAAAGAGTTCTAAAAAAGAAAAGAAAAACAACTGATTGGATAAAAGGAAGTGAGAAAATAACACAAAAATTAGAAAATGAAAAAGAAGATACTAATAAAATAGAATTAATTATTTTTTCAATAAATACAATCAAAATAATTCAAGAAAAACTAGAACCATTGTATAGTGAAAACCCCTTACAAGGATGGGAAAAACACAAAACAAAGGTAAAAATAGAGCTAATTGATGAAAATAGTATAATAACACAAAAACCCTTAAAATACAATTTCAAAGACCTAAATGAATTTAAAATACACATTGACGAATTACTAGAACAAGGTTATATACAAGAAAGTAATAGTAAACATATAAGTCCAGAATTTATAGTAAATAAACATAGTGAACAAAAAAGAGGAAAAAGTAGAATGGTTATTGATTATAGAAATCTAAATGCAAAAACTAAGATATATAATTACCCAATACCAAACAAAATAGTAAAAATAAGACAAATCCAAGGATATAACTATTTTAGTAAATTTGATTGTAAATCAGGATTTTACCACTTAAAGTTAGAAGAAGAATCCAAAAAATTAACAGTATTTACTGTACCCCAAGGATTTTATGAATGGAACGTGTTACCTTTCGGATATAAAAATGCACCAGGCAGGTATCAACATTTAATGGATAACTATTTCAAACAACTAGAAAATTGCATAATATACATTGATGATATATTATTATATTCAAAAACACAAGATGAACATATAATATTATTTGAAAAATTTATACATATTATAGAAATATCGGGAATAAGGTTAAGTAGAAAAAAGGCAGAAATAATGAAAAATCAAATAGAATTTCTAGGAATAGAAATAGATAAAAGTGGAACTAAAATGCAAACTCATATAATACAAAAAATAATAAATTCAAATGAACAATTAGATACAAAAAAGAAACTACAATCATTTTTAGGATTAGTAAACCAAGTAAGAGAATATATACCAAAATTAGCAGAGACCTTAAAACCATTGCAGAAAAATCTAAAAAAGGATATAGAGTATCACTTTAGTGAAGAGATAAAAAAACAAGTAAGAAAAGTTAAACAAATATGTAAAAATCTACCAAAACTATACTTCCCAGATGAAAATAAAAAATTTTCATATATAGTAGAATCAGATGCAAGTGAAAAAAGCTATGGAGGAATATTAAAATACAGGTATGATAAAGAAAAAATAGAACATCATTGTAGGTATTATTCAGGGAACATTCACAAACCCGGAGATAAAATGGGAAATCAATAGAAAGGAATTATATGCAGTATATAAATGTTTATTGGCATTTGAACCATATATTGTATATAATAAGTTTATTATAAGAACGGATAATACACAAGTAAAATTGTGGCTAACCAGGAAGATACAAGATTCAGTTACAACAAAGGAAATACGGAGACTAGTGCTGAATATACTGAACTTTACATTTACAATTGAAGTAATCAGTACTAACAAAAATGTCATTGCAGATTACATATCAAGACAAAGCTACACAGACTGACGAAGAAACAACCGAAAAGCTATACAATATCATCATTGCCCTTTCTTTAAAAATGGACAGTATGGAAATGAAACTAATTAAGATAAAATCTAGTGAGGAGAAACTCAAAGCTACAAGTCAGCAGCATGACTATAAAAATGCGGAACTACGTCGATCGGAAGATAGTAAAATTCCAAAGCTAGAAGGAGACATTGGGAAACTCCTAAAAACCCATAACGTTTGTTTAAATACAGCTGCATGAACATGCAAGGGAAAAGAAGTTAGTAGTAAACCAAAATACACACAAAACCTAAATAAAATATTCGAAAAACCATTTATTCCAAAATACCAAAAAGATCCATTATTCGTACCCCCACAAACTATTTCATATGTAGACAGCCTAAGCCAAGACAAGAAAACCTACAACCATATAACCAGAACATACGTAGAAAATATCTATAAAATACAAACCTTTTTAAACCTCAAACCAAGAGCTACAATAACCGAACCAAATACCGATTATATAACACAAAGATTACAAGGCTTTAACAGACTTATCGCACTACCCAATACCAACCCCAAGCTAGTAGCAACCTACCACAATTATGGATTATTGAACACCGTATATACTATGGATGGAACAGAATTGACAGCTATACCAGATCTATATAAAGCATTTATGTCACGACCCCAAAACCCAGTCGTGATGGCGCCCAACATATTGCTAGGCTAGCCCGACCAACCATTCATAACACAGGAGCTATCAGCTCTCACTTTACCCTTTTTAGGCATAAACAATAATAATATAATAAAATGACATCTAGCACATCGGGATAGATATCCCAAAACCAGTATAAACCTCCCACCGAATCAGGAGTCATAAGTCATGAGCCTCTGCCAGAATTTATAAGTCGTGATAGTGTATACAACTGTGCACAAGTGTGGAATAGACTAAATAAAATAAGGATAAATTGGAGAGTCAGGTCCTGTGGACGCTGGCGGCTACCTCGACTATCCAATGCACTCCCGAGCAGCCATAGAATTAGCTCTACTGTGATGTACCTGGATCTGCACACAAGGTGCAGGGAGTCAGGTGTGAGTACTTCCAACTCAGCAGTAATATAAGTAAATAATGCTAAAGGAAAGTAAACCACGCAAAGCACTATCTCATGCTACACAATACAGAACTACCTTTAAACTTCAACACACTATCATTTTATCCCCTTTCAGCATATGTGAGTAAATTATTTAGAAATCTCATTTTTAGCTTCTTTCTTTCATGATAACATACCAATACATGGGTACAATCTCAAGCAGTGCAGGTCTGCACTCAAATCAGCCCCTCGGGCTCAGCACTCCTTAACTAATACCACCAGGAGATCTGGTCAATAAGGCAAATAATGCATGTGTTCCAGTAATGTTTGAGTGCTAAATGTTATGCCACGTAGTACACGTAAACCAATGTATGTATGCCATGCAATACATATGACGATGTGGCGTACAACCCGATCCATGCAAAGGCGTCCGCGCTCACTGTGGGGGTTCAGACTCCGGAGGGGCTCCTACAGTCCTGCTGCGGCGCGTAGCCCGATCCATATACCACTGCGGCGTGCAGTCCGATCCATGTATGTGTATGCATATGCTCACATAAATCTTCATGCCCTAACATATGGCCCTCGGCCCCAATCAGCCTAACAAATAATCAAGAAAGCCCCTCGGGCAACAATATCATATTAGTTCACAGCAAAAAATGTCATTAAGACCTTGTGCAAGTTTTTCATAACCTTATAAAAAAATGCTGAGTAGCAAAATACCATTTGAAACTTTAAATTGAGATAAAAATATGCATAGTGTTATCAAGACAATGATACCAATCCCTGAAGGATTTAAATAATCGGCACGAAGCCCAAACATGATAATTAGTCCAATTCATGATAATTAATATCTTTATTGAGGCGTCAATTTCATTTCAAACAATTAGGTGTTATTATTTATTATGCGGGACGGACCAAGTCACAATCCCCAATGGTGCTCTACCCCATGCCCGTTATCCGGCGTGCAAGTCACCTCGACACAACACTAAGATGTGCAAGTCCGGGGTTTACTAACCCTCAGGACATTATTTACAAGTATTACCCACCTCGAACCGGCGAAAACTCATGCCCGCGATGCCTTTGCTCCTCAAACTGGTCTCCACGCGCGTCCAATCTATCCAAAATCATAAGTAATACATCATAATATGCTAATGGGACATAACCCAATCGGAAGAACTCAAAAAATACTCAAAATCACGAAATTGGGAAAACCGGAGCCCCGGGCCCACATTCCGAAAAATTACGAAATTTATATTTCTGGAATCCTCGTCTTGTCACGAGTCCGTACATACCAGGAACTCTCAATTCGGACCACAAATGGCCATTCAAATTATAAATTCAAGATTTTTACTCCAAGCCCTATTTTCTTGATTTTTAGCAATAAATTCATGAATTCCATGGATTATTCTTGTATAAAAACATGTAATTAACTCATAAAACTTACCTCCAACGATTCCCAGTCGAAACCCCTTCATTTCCCGTCCAAAAGCTCTCAAGAGTGACCAAAAAAGGTGGAAAAATGGGTTATTTTCGCGATTGGAATGTTTTAAAACATTCTGCCCAGGCATTTTGTTCATTGAGATCGCGGGAAATGCTTGGCGATCGCGGAGAACAAATTTCTGGCCCAAAAATTACCCTTCGCAATCGCGGGAAAGGCTTCGCGATCGCGGTGCATAAATTCCGGTTCTTCCGGACATGCTTCAGTATAATAGTCATAACGTTTTGCACACAACTCCAAATGACAAACGGTTTGATGTTCTGGAAACTAGACTCATAGGTATATGACTTTCATGTGTTGCTCATTTCCTGAATCCTTATAAATTTTGAGATATATGCTTCCCAATGCATACATGTGTATTAAAGATCCTCCTCGGACAGCGTAACGTGTAACATCCATAACTTTTTATACATATATCCAAATCACTATTGCTTTATCTTTATGGAAACTAGACAAGATGTGCTACAACTTGTGTTTTGAATCACCTCAAAATGCCTTGTAGATAAAAAGATATGAGCTTCCGACGTAGGACCTGCAAGCCATAAATTCCTTCCTCGCGATCGCAAAGAGCTTTACGCGATCGCAATTCATTAAGGGTTTTCTCAGATTTTACTCACCGCGATCGCGATCAATTCCCCGCGATCGCATAGAGCACTGTTGTAGCCAAAAAACAGCAGTTCAAAATGGATTAGAAATGGTCCGAAACCCCCCCCCCCCCCCCCCCCCCCCCCGGCCCCCGGGACCTCAATCAAAAGTACCAACACGTCCTATAACCGTATTCAAACTTGTTCCAATCATCAAAACTCTATCGTTAACATCAAAATCGTCCGTTTTCAACAAATTCAAGCTTATGTTTAACTTTAACTTTCAAAATTCATATTCAATCCGAAACCCAACCAAATGACGTCCGAATGACCTGAAATTTTGCGGAAAAGTCCAAAATCACCTAACGAAGCTACTACAACTCTCAGAATTCCATTTCGACTCCCGGATCAAAATATCCCCTATCAACCGGAATTCGCCAAAATACTAACTTCGCCAAAATATGCTAACTTCTTCACCGGACCTCTAAAATTACTTTTGATTGCGCTCCTAAGTCACATTTCATCATCCGGAGCTAATCGAATCATCAAAATTCGATTCCGAGTACTCTAACTCATAAGTCAACAACTGGTTGACTTTTTCAACTTAAGTCTTCTTAAAAGAGACTAAGTTTCTCATTTCTTAACAAAATTACTCCAATTTAAATCTAACGCACACAAAACTGATAAAGAAACATAAGGCAACACAATGTGGGAAAACACGGGGCGGTTACACCTGAGACGACGGGTCGGGTCGTCACATTCTCCCCAACTTAAACAAATGCTCGTCCTCGAGCGGACCCAGAGTTGTTCTAGAAATTCACCAATAGTTGAATAACTTTACCTCGCATATAACCCACGGTGATCCCACGTCACCCTATCTCATAAAGGTCCGACAATACAACTTAGCTAAAATTACTCAATCCATCTGATCCATAAACTATAGAACTATATTTCACCTTCTGTAATCTTACACAAGATCAGAACCTCACATTTTTACTCAGAATAAACTCGAATCAGCTGTAATAATCCATACCTGCAACCTCAGGTGAAATCATATATTATACCGCATAACTCAAACACATGCAACAATAACTTCCATTCACAACAGCTGCCCACGATAACCAGATATCGATGGAAAACCCTTTTATTAGCTAGAGACTTATTCCAACACTTTCATATATTTCCAATGGTAAATAAAACACGCGATAAACCATATCCATTCCTTAAGCCACCCATTCATGAGGCCATTTATCCTCTGGCAATTACCATAACAAAATTTTGAACCGAAATCTCGATATTTATCCAGCAAACATGCTGAAATCAAATGTGTCTATATTCATTAATGATCCTCACGATCTCCTTTGACCAAACACACCATCCTGGTGACATGACACAATCAATATGACCTAACCACAACCTGCATAATACATGCACCATTAAGAAACACATTCAAAAATTCCCTCCATGCCGGGATGGGATCAATGATAGCAACCTCCGCACTGACATCCATCTCAAATACCCAATTAAGAAAATGGTCCTTCCCAGCTGTCCGCTGATTCTTTAAAATATAAATCATTTTGCTAAAATGTATTCTAACGCACTTCACCACTTAATCTATGGCATTTATGACGTTGCCCTTAATGCAATAGTTCAAAATCACCCAACACTAAGACAATCAGTCTGAATTCCAACATCACCACATAGCCTGTACATTAGAACTCCATATAATACACCAATCATCATTCCTAATCCAATTTCCACCGTGCAATACACGCACATATTTGATAATCATTCATCCCATGACATATGCTCAATGTTTACTTGCCGAGCAGACCCGAATACCATCAATGGACCCAACAAGAACATGCCGCAATACTACTGATATATAATCAGTTTAATCACATTACCCTTTTCTGAGACATATACTCTCATCAAATCACTTCCACTTAGCAATACCATTTTCCTTAATCATCCGAAGATTCTTTAACTAATCACTTGGAAGGAATCACTATACATCACATGCTCTGTATGACATACACAGGTCTTGTTCAAATTCTTACAATGTTGACACAGCGGATGAGACCTAAACACATTCATAACTACTACCGAAACAACAATTTATTAGTTCTATACTCTTTACAAGAACTATCAACTCATTTTAAGCCAAACAATGGTCTTAGTTCTATAATTTCACTTCACATACTCATATTGCATTGATCTCAACTCAATGATCTCGTCTTTCCAAGTACGAACTGTCTGGGCAATAAGCCACTCCAGACATAACTATAATTTTCTCACATCTACGAAAGCACCGTATAACTTTTGTCAAAATCTTGCTTCACTCGTGCTATTCTCGGCTCAATTTCCGCAACCAGAACTAGTTTGTCAGTGTACTTTAAGACATAACCAACGTAGCATACAACTGCGCAATCAGCTAATCAATGGAAACCTCCCCAACTTAGCTCGAAGCCTTATTTATCAGAACAAATATACTTTATTGTTGTCGTAATATCATGGTGAGATTAAACTCACTCTTTCACCAGCTTACGGAGACACGAATCATCAAAAATTCTAACTCTTCCCTAATTCTTGCATTCATTCACACTACAGTTAAGGCCACCCTTTAGGCGACAAAATGTTTACTAAGTCCCAAAATTTTCAAACATTTCGGCAGAGTTTCCTTTATAATTGGGCCTATCCACCTGCCAGAGAATCACCAAAACCATCCTAACAACACGTCCACAACTCGACAAGACATCACAATGTATATCAACAACATTAATCTCAATACTACCCGAATTATATTATCAAAATTGATATACTGACATGCGTTGCACCTGCTCGAATCATAACACATATCAAATACCTTTCAATTACACATAAGAATAAGCTCACCTAAGGGAACTCTGCAAGAGATAACCCACCTACTTCGCCTCAATTTAGAATCTCAGCACACCTTCCACCATGATACACATCATCTGGATATCTAGCCTACATTTCCACAATTAGGGACAATGCTGAACATATAAGTTCATAATACCAGCTCGCAAAATCAGCACCTTGGTGCTCAAGCCATAGGCGAAGATTCGGCCTCAAGTCCTTCAGACTGGCCCAACATGAAATCACGGAGATTATATCTCGCCTTCGATCGAGGATTCACAAGCCATCAAGGCAAATTTATTACTAAGCGCTCGAGTGCGCATACAAACGTGTGGAAGGAATTTCAAGAATTACATCTCAAGCTGAATCAAGTACGCACGATAAGAATTCCAAGAAAGTGAAGTGTTTCCTAAAGGTTTTGCGGCCTCTCGAGGATAATACAGATGTCTCCGTACCAATCCATGAGACTCTACTAACCGGCTCATGACTCATGAGGCCTAGTAACCTAGGCTCTGATACCAACTTGTCACGACCCCAAAACCCGGTCGTGATGGCGCCCAACATATTTCTAGGCTAGCCCGACCAACCATTCATAACACAGAGCTATCAGCTCTCACTTTACACTTTGTAGGCATAAACAACAATAATATAATGAAATAACGTCTAGCACGTCGGAGATAGATATCCCAAAACCAGTATAAACCTCCCACCGAATCAGGAGTTATAAGTCATGAGCCTCTACCAGAATTTATAAACTGTGATAGTGTATACAACTGTGCACAAGTGTGGCATAGACAGAACAAAATAAGGATAAATTGGAGAGTCGGGTCCTGCGGACGCTGGTAGCTACCTCGACTGTCCAATGCACTCCCGAGCAGCCATAGAATTATCTCTAATGTGATGTACCTGGATCTGCACACAAGGTGCAGGGAGTCGGGTGTGAGTACTTCCAACTCAGCGGTAATAAAAGTAAATAATGCTGAAGGAAAGAAAACCAAAATCATAAGTAATATGCACCTGCCAGAGAATCACCAAAACCATCCTAACAACACGTCCACAACTCGACAAGACATCACAATGTATATCAACAACATTAATCTCAATACTACCCGAATTATATTATCAAAATTGATATACTGACATGCGTTGCACCTGCTCGAATCATAACACATATCAAATACCTTTCAATTACACATAAGAATAAGCTACCTAAGGGAACTCTGCAAGAGATAACCCACCTACTTCGCCTCAATTTAGAATCTCAGCACACTTTCCACCATGATACACATCATCTGGATATCTAGCCTACATTTTCACAATTAGGGACAATGCTGAACATATAAGTTCATAATACCAGCTCGCAAAATCAGCACCTTGGTGCTCAAGCCATAGGCGAAGATACGGCCGCAAGTCCTTCAGACTGGCCCAACATGAAATCACGGAGATTATATCTCGCCTTCGATCGAGGATTCACAAGCCATCAAGGCAAATTTATTACTAAGCGCTCGAGTGCGCATACAAACGTGTGGAAGGAATTTCAAGAATTACATCTCAAGCTGAATCAAGTACGCAAGATAAGAATTCCATGAAAGTGAAGTGTTTCCTAAAGGTTTTGCAGCCTCTCGAGGATAAATACAGACGTCTCCGTACCGATCCGCGAGACTCTACTAACCGGCTCAAGACTCATGAGGCCTAGTAACCTAGGCTCTGATACTAACTTTCACGACCCCAAAACCCGGTCGTGATGGCGCCCAACATATTGCTAGGCTAGCCCAACCAACCATTCATAACACAGAGCTATCAGCTCTCACTTTACACTTTGTAGGCATAAACAACAATAATATAATGAAATAACGTCTAGCACGTCGGAGATAGATATCCCAAAACCAGTATAAACCTCCCACCGAATCAGGAGTTATAAGTTATGAGCCTCTACCAGAATTTATAAACTGTGATAGTGTATACAACTGTGCACAAGTGTGGCATAGACAGAACAAAATAAGGATAAATTGGAGAGTCGGGTCCTGCGGACGCTGGCAGCTACCTCGACTGTCCAATGCACTCCCGAGCAGCCATAGAATTATCTCTAATGTGATGTACCTGGATCTGCACACAAGGTGCAGGGAGTCGGGTGTGAGTGCTTCCAACTCAGCGGTAATAAAAGTAAATAATGCTGAAGGAAAGAAAACCACGCAAAGCACTATCTCATGCTACACAATACAGAACTACCTTTAAACTTCAACACACTATCATTTTATCCCCTTTCAGCATATGTGAGTAAATTATTTAGAAATCTCATTTTTAGCTTCTTTCTTTCATGATAACATACCAATACATGGGTACAATCTCAAGCAGTGCAGGTCTGCACTCAAATCAGCCCCTCGGGCTCAGCAATCCTTAACAAATACCACCAGGAGATCTGGTCGATAAGGCAAATAATGCATGTGTTCCAGTAATGTTTGGGTGCTAAGTGTTATGTCATGTAGTACACGTAAACCAATGTATGTATGCCATGCAATGCATATGATGCTGTGGCGTACAACCCGATCCATGCAAAGGCGCCCGCGCTCACTGTGGGGGTTCAGACTCCGGAGGGGCTCCTACAGTCCAAGCGCAATATCAATATCACACATGCTGCGGCGCGCAGCCCGATCCATATACCACTGCGGCGTGCAGTCCGATCCATGCATGTGTATGCATATGCTCACATAAATCGTCATGCCCTAACATATGGCCCTCGGCCCCAATCAGCCTAACAAATAATCAAGAAAGCCCCTCGGGCAACAGTATCACATTAGCTCACAGCTAAAAATGTCATTAAGACCTTGTGCAAGTTTTTCATAACCTTATAAAAAAATGCTGAGTAGCAAAATACCATTTGAAACTTTAAATACTAAATGCAAAAACTAAGACATATAATTACCCAATAACAAACAAAATACTAAAAATAAGACAAATCCAAGGATATAACTATTTCAGTAAATTTGATTGTAAATCAGGATTTTACCACTTAAAGTTAGAAGAAGAATCCAAAAAATTAACATCATTTACTGTACCCCAAGGATTTTATGAATGGAACGTGTTACCTTTCGGATATAAAAATGCACCAGGCAGGTATCACCATTTTATGGATAACTATTTCAAACAACTAGAAAATTGCATAATATACATTGATGATATATTATTATATTCAAAAACACAAGATGAACATATAATATTATTAGAAAAATTTATACATATTATAGAAATATCGGGAATAAGCTTAAGTAGAAAAAAGGCAGAAATAATAAAAAATCAAATAGAATTTCTAGGAATGGAAATAGATAAAAGTGGAATTAAAATGCAAACTCATATAGTACAAAAAATAATAAATTCAAATGAACAATTAGATACAAAAAAGTAACTACTATCATTTTTAGGATTAGTAAACCAAATAAGGGAATATATACCAAAATTAGCAGAGACTTTAAAACCATTGCAGAAAAATCTAAAAAAAAGGATATAAAGTATCACTTTAGTGAAGAAGATAAAAAACAAGTAAGAAAAGTTAAACAAATATGTAAAAATCTACCAAAACTATACTTTCCAGATGAAAATAAAAAAATTTCATATATAGTAGAATCAGATGCAAGTGAAAAAAGCTATGGAGGAGTATTAAAATACAGGTATGATAAAGAAAAAATAGAACATCATTTTAGGTATTATTCAGGAACATTCACAAACCCGGAGATAAAATGGGAAATCAATAGAAAGGAATTATATGCAGTATATAAATGTTTATTGGTATTTGAACCATTTATTGTATATAATAAGTTTATTATAAGAACAGATAATACACAACTAAAATGGTGGCTAACGAGGAAGATACAAGATTCAGTTACAACGAAAGAAATACGGAGACTAGTGCTGAATATACTGAATTTTACATTTACAATTGAAGTAAATAGTACTAACAAAAATGTCATTGCAGATTACACATCAAGACAAAGCTACACAGACTGACGAAGAAACAACCGAAAAACTATACAATATCATCACTGCCCTTTCTTTAAAAATGGACAGTATGGAAATGAAACTAATTAAGATAAAATCTAGTGAGGAGAAACTCAAAGCTGCAAGTCAGCAGCATGACTATAAAAATGCGGAACTACGTCGATCGGAAGACGGTAAAATTCCAGAGCTAGAAGGAGACGTTGGGAAACTCCTAAAAACCCATAACGTTTGTTTAAATACAGCTGTGGGAACAAGCAAGGGAAAAGAAGTTAGTAGTAAACCAAAATACACACAAAACCTAAATAAAATATTCGAAAAACCATTTATTCCAAAATACCAAAAAGATCCATTATTCGTACCCCCACAAACTATTTCATACGTAGACAACCTAAGCCAAGACAAGAAAACCTACAACCATATAACCAGAACATACGTAGAAAATATCTATAAAATACAAACCTTTTTAAACCTCAAACCAAGAGCTACAACAACCGAACCAAATACCGATTATATAACACAAAGATTACAAGGCTTTAACAGACTTATCGCACTACCCAATACCAACCCCAAGCTAGTAGCAACCTGCTACAATTATGGATTATTGAACACCGTATATACTATGGATGGAACAGAATTGACAGCTATACCAGATCTATATCAAGCATTTATGTCACGACCCCAAAACCTAGTCGTGATGGCGCCCAACATATTGCTAGGCTAGCCCGACCAACCATTCATAACACAGAGCTATCAGCTCTCACTTTACCCTTTGTAGGCATAAACAACAATAATATAATGAAATGACGTCTAGCACATTGGGGATAGATATCCCAAAACCAGTATAAACCTCCCACCGAATTAGGAGTCATAAGTCATGAGCCTCTACCAGAATTTATCAATTGTGATAGTGTATACAACTGTGCACAAGTGTGGCATAGACAGAACAAAATAAGGATAAATTGGAGAGTCAGGTCCTGTGGACGCTGGCGGCTACCTCGACTATCCAATGCACTCCCGAGCAGCCATAGAATTAGCTCTACTGTGATGTACCTGGATCTGCACACAAGGTGCAGGGAGTCGGGTGTGAGTACTTCCAACTCAGCGGTAATAAAAGTAAATAATGCTGAAGGAAAGGAAACCACGCAAAGCACTATCTCATGCTACACAATACGGAACTACCTTTAAACTTCAACACACTATCATTTTATCCCCTTTCAGCATATGTGAGTAAATTATTTAGAAATCTCATTTTTAGCTTCTTTCTTTCATGATAACATACCAATACATGGGTACAATCTCAAGCAGTGCAGGTCTGCACTCAAATCAGCCCCTCGGGCTCAGCACTCCTTAACAAATACCACCAGGAGATCTGGTCAATAAGGCAAATAATGCATGTGTTCCAGTAATGTTTGAGTGCTAAATGTTATGCCACGTAGTACACGTAAACCAATGTATGTATGCCATGCAATGCATATGACGCTGTGGCGTATAGCCCGATCCATGCAAAGGCGCCCGCACTCACAGTGGGGGTTCAGACTCCGGAGGGGCTCCTACAGCCCAAGCGCAATATCAATATCACACCTGCTGAGGCGCGCAGCCCGATCCATATACCATTGCGGCGTGCAGTCCGATCCATGCATGTGTATGCATATGCTCACATAAATCGTCATGCTCTAACATATGGCCCTCGGCCCCAATCAGTCTAACAAATAATCAAGAAAAGCCCCCCGGGCAACGGTATCATATTAGCTCACAACTAAAAATGTCATTAAGACCTTGTTCAAGTTTTTCATAACCTTATAAATAGTGTTATCAAGACAATGATACCAATCCCTGAAGGATTCAAATAATTGGCACGAAGCCCAAACATGATAATTAGTCCAATTCATGATAATTAATATCTTTATTAAGGCGTCAATTTCATTTCAAACAATTAGGTGTTATTATTTATTACGCGGTACAGACCAAGTTACAATCCCCAATGGTGCTCTACCCCAAGCCCGTTATCCGGCGTGCAAGTCACCTCAACACAACACTAAGATGTGCAAGTCCGGGTTTTACTAACCCTTTGGACATCATTTACAAGTATTACCCACCTCGAACCGGCGAAAACTCATGCCTGCGATGCCTTTTCTCCTTAAACTTGTCTCCACGCGCGTCCAATCTATCCAAAATCAAAAGTAATACATCATAATATGCTAATGGGACATAACCCAATCGGAAGAACTCGAAAAATACTCAAAATCACGAAATTGGCAAAACCCGAGCCCCCGGCCCACATTCCGAAAAATTACGAAATTTATATTTCTGGAATCCTCGTCTTGTCACGAGTCCGTACATACCAAGAACTCTCAATTCGGACCACAAATGGCCCTTCAAATTATAAATTCAAAATTTTTTCTCCAAGCCCTATTTTTGTAACGACCCGGCCCGTCGTTATGGGAATTACCACCCCGTTACCTTGCATTTACATATATTATGCTTTTAAAACAGTATTAGAGTATATCGGGTGAGTTAGGAGTGATTTGGATTGAAAATGAAACAAATAGCATGTTTGAAGAAAGCTTGAATATGAAAAGTCAACCAAGAGTTGACTATTGAGTTAGAGTGCTCGGAATCGGATTCTGGATGATTCGACTAGTTCCGGGGGATCATTTATGACTTAGGAGAACAATCGGAATTGAATTCGAAGGTCCGGAGTAGTTTTAAGCTTGAATTGGCGAATGTTGAATTTTGGCGAAAACCGGATGGTAGGTGATATTTTGATCCGGGGGTCGGAATGGAATTCCGACAATTTCTGTAGCTTCGTTATGTGATTTTGGATGTGTCTGCAAATTTTCAGGTCATTCGGACATCGTTTGGTCGGGTTTTGGATTGAATGTTAGTTTTGGAAGTTTTGAAGAAACTTAGACTTGAATCCGTGAGTAAATGGAGATTTTGATGTTTAGTATGGTGTATTTATGATTGGAACAAGTTCGTATCATGTTTTGGAATATGTTGGTGGTTTTCGTTGGGTTCCCGGGGGTCTCGAGATGAATCCGGGGGTCCAAACGGACCATTTTTGGAAGAAAAGAGAAAGTTGGTTGCTGTCATAAACGCAGCAGGCTTTTGCTCTCCGCGATCGCGGGGAGGGGGATGCGATCGCGTAGAGCTGGGGGCTAGGGCATCGCGATCGCAGGGTAACAAGTCGCGATCGCGTAGAATTAAACGGGTGCACATCGCGATCGCAGGATCATCTACGCGATTGCGTAGAAGAGAAATGGGTCCAGGGGAAAAATGTGCTACGCGATCGCAGGAATAGGGACGCGATCGCGTGAAGCCGGGAGATTGTACATCGCGATCGCGTGAGGGAAGTCGCGATCACGTGAGGCCGAGTTTTTGAACATCGCGATCGCGTGAAGCGAGTCGCGATTGCGTAGAAGAAAAAGTCCTGGCAGTGAATTTAATCCAGAAACAGAGAGTTACGGGTTCATTAACCCAAAACACACATTTGAGCCCCAGAGAGAAGAAAACTCGAGGAAATCACTGAGAAGTCATCGGGTATTCGTCGGAGGTAAGATTCTTGACTCAAAAACATCATTTTATGGTAGTATTAACATCAATCTTCATGAAATTGGGTTGAAATCTTGAAGAAATGTGGCCTAAGTATTGAAAACGGGATTTTTGGATTTGGAAGGCCATTTGAACTCCGATTTTGATAAATTTTATATGCACGGACTCGTGGCGAGATAAGGAACGCGTTGGTACTAATTTCGGAATTTTCCGAGCAGTGGGGCCCAGGGTCGGGTTTTACCAACTTAGTGTAATTATGCGGATTTCATATAAATTGAAGTGGGTTATGATTCTTTGACCCGTATTTGATATAATTATTGTTATTTGACTAGATTCTACACACGAGGCAACTAAATTCAAAGGAAAAGGCATCGCGGACGAGTCTACGACCGGCTAGAGGTGAGTAGTTTGTGTATATAGTAGTCTGAGGGTTCGAAACCCCGGCTTAGCACATTGTGACGCTAATAGGGCGTGGCTCGCACACCGTGGCAGGTGCGGGATTGATTGCAATTGGGGATTGAGACTTGGTCCATCCCGGAAATGAATAATATGTTGTTAGTGTTGGAAATACACTGTATTTGATATATTTGTGGGCTGTAAGCCTTGTTTGGGGCCTTGTGCCGATCTGTAGCGTCCTTAAAGGACAATATTTATGTGATAGCTAAAATTGCTTAAATCACTAATCTCAGTCCTGGAAATTGAAATCACACTTTTGAAATGCTAAGTCACCGGCTTTTACAAATCTAATAAAGATAAAAGTATTTTTCATAAATTATGAATTGAGAACTAGAATTAAGGATAATAAATTGTTTTGTGACTTATTTGCTTATTGTGGACTGAGCATGGGATCGGGCTGCACGCCGCAGTGGTTGATATGAGGATCGGGCTGCACGCCGCAGCAGTATTGCGCTTGGGCTGTAGGAGCCCCTCCGGAGTCTGTACACACCCCCAGTGAGCGCCGTCGACGTTAAATTGGATCGGGCTACACGCGTAGCGGTTATGTGCATTGCATTGCATCTGTATTTGTTGAATTACTCTGTGGTAGCTGTATTGTATCATTGTTGCTAGTTCGTAGGAGATTCGGACTGTAGTGTAGCTTCATATTGTGGTATTTTGTGGATTTCTTCCTGTCAGCTACATATATATATTTGTTACTCACTGAGTACTTAGTACTCACCCAGGTACTCAGGAAAGCAACTCTCACTTCCAACTTGTAGTTCGAGCTCCCCGAGCAAGGTGGGTAGTTCTTGGAGGGAAGGATGCGGGGGGTCTATTTGGAAACCCTTCTAAGGTAGGGGTAAGGTCGCGTACATCATACCCTCCCAGACAAGTGGGATTATACCGGGTTGTTGTCGTTGTTGTTGTTGAGTACTTAGTACTCACCCTACTGCCTGTACCTTTGTGTGCAGGTATTCGGGAGCAGTAGACGGGCATCTCCGGCGTTTGCAGTGTCACATGGATAGTCGAGGTAGCTGCTACGTTCGCGAACCTAGCTTCTCCTCTCATTCCGGTTGTTATTTTATATTTTGTATTCAAGACTTGAGTACTTCTATATCGTACTCTCTATTTCTGTTGGGTTTTGTTAGAGGCTCTAGACTTGTGACTCCGGATCTTTGGGAGTGTCAGTACTTTTGTTCGGTATTATTATTATTGGAGTTCTTAAACTCATATATTCTTCTTGGGTTGTCCATTTGGGGAGACTGGTATTGTGTTATAATTAAATTGTTGGTCTGGCTGGCCTAGCTTGATTGTTGGGCGCCATCGCGACCGGATTTGGGTCGTGACAAGTTGGTATCAGAGCTCTAGGTTATTAGGACTCGCGAGTCGTGAGCCGGTTTAGTAGGCTTTCGCAGATCGGTACGTAGACGTCCGTATCTATCTTCGAAGGGCTACGGAAACTTTAGGAAAAACCTCATTTTCTTGAATTCATATCGTGCGATTGGTGTTATCATGAAATTAAACCTTTCCATATTCTATTCTCTCGCAGAGATGGCGAGAACACGAGCTAACGGACGTGGCGGACGACCACCGTTGGCACCCGAGAGGTCGTGGTCGTGGTAGAGGTAGGGCGAGCACCGGCACCGACACCTGCCGACCCGCCGGTGGCCCGGACTCGGGACCGGATTCCGGCGACGAACGCTCCGGCGGCTCGAGGTTCGAGCACCGGCGGTGCCTGATTGTGATGCCGGGTCTTCGGGAGACCTTGGCTCGGATATTATCGGTGTGCACGAGGCTTGGCACGGGTAGTTGTTGCTCTTGCTTGCGGTATCATCTTCACGAGCGGGGGAGGGAATCGGACCCCCGTGGCTCGCACACCGAGCCGGTAGTTCAGGGTTTACCCGTTGCGCCAGCTCCTGCATATATGGTTCCGGTTATGCCCGCGGACGTACCAATAAATAAGGATCTCGGGAATCGAACCCGCGGTCCACTAACATATC